>NBIL01062216.1:0-10429 GCA_002752925.1 Viola pubescens var. scabriuscula | reverse complement strand
TTCAGTAAAGTAAGAAATGTAGGGAATCATCACCTCAAGTTCACTGGCCAAATTGGTGTGCTTGCTTCTCAGGGCCTCCATTATATCCTTTGCAGCATCAAAAGCACTGGCAGCAGAAGATTGCAACCCCGAAGCACCATTGCGTCTCGCTGTGTTCTGACCACCGTCATTCATTGAAGAACTTTGTTGTAATGGTTGATCATTTCCTGGATGACTGCTTTCTGCTCCAGTGGACCTATCAGATTCTTGCCCATGAGAGTTCCCACCATCATGAGATCCCATGCCACCACTAGATTGAGTGCCCTGATGAACTTGATTGTCTGAAGCTAGTGCACCACCACCATGACTCTGTACTCTCGAATTTCCGTCAACCAAGCCAAGAGACCCAGCTCCTGTACCAGCGGTTTGCTGCATTCTTTGTTGAGCCAGTCTACTTAGTTCAGATTTATTGGCAACATCACGACGCTCAAGCAAATATGTGCGAAGCCAGTAATAAAGAGCCTGGGAAACCAGAGGGGTGCAAACAACACCCACAGCATTAGGATTACAAGAATACCATGTCATATTCATTTATAATCAGCCCATGGTGGTATAACATGTACCTGTGGATATACAGTGGCAATTTTCAGTAGAACAAGCTTGCAATGTGGTGCCTCTGTCCTCTGCAATGAAAGTAACAGTTGCGGAATCCAAGAAAGCCAAACCCAGTGAGGTACTTGATCCAAGTATTTATCAAATGCTCTCCCCACAGGCTCGCTGGGAGTATCAAAGCTAAGGAGATACAGCACCCGAGCTAAATGGCTTCTAGAATTGGAAACACCAAATTTGATACCTTGAAGAAAGCAGCTAACAGCAAACTCCAGCCACATTTCATCATGAGTTTCTCTGTAAGCCTGAAAATCGTGATCACAAATCACTACCAAATTCAAATAGCCCAAAACAATTGCATTCAACAAATAGAAAAATACATACCAAGTCACAATAATTTCCCCAGCTTATCCATCCTTTAGGCAAATTTTTGAAAAGGCTAATGGCATTGGAATATGCAATATTAGCATTTTCAGAGTCATTTAGCTTCATAAGAAAGTCACCCTTCAGACGAAAAATTTCTGCTTTGTTTTTCACAGGAAAGTATTCCAGATTAGTGCTGTTGATTAAATTGATACCGCTGACAAGCTCTGGCTTCATATCCAGATAAGCCTTTGCTTGCTCTCTTATCTTAACAAAGGCCTCCTGCAAGCACCCAAAACAAAGAATAACAAATGAGATATTATGTTCACTCCTCCATCCTTCCCAAAAAAAGAAAGAGCCCATTACCCAGAAAGAAATAAAGAAGCCAAACATGATATAACATGCAAAGAACAAAACACGTGCCACACTGCTTAGTTAGCAACAAGACAGTTATGCCTTTACGTTTTGGTCTTATAGCACCAATCTAATACAACTGGCCATCTGGTTAAGTTAAAATTTAATGGCTCCCTGATCACAACAAAAAATCATAAAAGATGAGGAACATCCTGGAGCTCCCTAAATGCCCACAAACACATCAGAGCAGTACCAGTAAATTGTGAATCAGCAAGCCTATCTAAAACAATGCAAAGGTTTTGGCAAAGGGAAAACAGATACTTCCTAACAAGATTAGACAAAATCATCTGGTTTCAAATACCTGCACTTCCATGGTTGAATGACCGTACATCTTTTCAAGGATCGTCACGCAAACATCATAAAGGCCTTGCTTACGAGCAATATGAGCGAGTTTATTGACATTCCAAGCTTTGTCACGATAACCAAGATGATGAAGCTGTGCATTTGAGGAGCTAAAATCCTTGAATGCATCAATGACAGCATTGTACATTTCATTTCTCCACTGTAGCAGATCATACCAAATAGACATGTTATCCCATTCATTTGGGGTTCTCAGCCTCCAGGTCTCAAGAATATCCTTCAGATCTGCATAAAGATTCCCATGCACACCTACAACAGAATTGCCAGAAAGTTTGTTTCCATTGGAAATGTCTACCAGAATTCTAGCAGACTCTTGAACTTCAACTAGCTGCTGGAATTGCTGCAAAAGAGGAATCCTAGCATGTACAGACATTTCAGGCAACTGCCACCATTGTTCTAAAGCAAGGTCAACTCCTTTTCCTACAATATTTTCTGCATCACCAACACCATTTGAATTTCTATCATGAAGGGAAAAGAAAGCCTGAATCAGACGAAGTTTTGGAGTCTCTTCTACTTGAGCCTTGGGCATTACATGATCTTTCATATACGCCCAATCAGGCAACTTCCAGAGGCTATCGAGAAGTATTTCATAATTCTCAATACTTTTGCCAAAATCAACTAAGGCATCCCATTGACTCAGTTGAGTTGCACAGTAAAGCCATTGCTCTTCCCATAAGCACATCTCAGCCTTAGGTACTGTGTTGTTATAGGTGCCTTGAGTTGCCTTAACCATTGCTTGGTAAAAGAGGCTTTGAGCGCGCTGCCAATAACCATGCTGAAGTAGTGAAAGTCCAGCTCTGGTTTCTGCAGTGATTGATCGTTTTTTCCACAACCCACATCTCATATCTTCCTCGTTGAGCAAACGGTATAACTCTGCAAGAGACTCGGAGCATTTTGAATCATTCATGAATAGCATGACATGACTTTCAAGCAATGCCAAGGCAATGTGCCAAGCATTGTAGGTTTTACCAATATATTTAATGAGTTCACTAGGCATACGAGGTTGAGGATGGCTCAACTGAAGGCCTTCTAAAAGTGCTTGCACAACATTGGGTCTGCTGCCTTGCTGCTTTTTGTGATAATCTTTTGACAGAAGATTTATCATTGGTTTAGCAAGTAATACCTGCTCTTCTTTGTTTAAAGTCACCCACACAATGGGAAATACCAGAACCCACAAATGGTAAGCAACATTAGCATCTGTATGCGCTAGCTCCCTCAATGGAATAACAAGATCAGCCACCTGGAAGATGAGAAAACCAGTTTAAAATTGCATAATAAAGAGCAATCTCCCTTAGGATGGGTAGCAAGACATCCTGATTACTGACCACAAGAAGCATCAGACAAGAGTGTGGCCCCAAAAAGTAAACGACCAAGTAAAGAATTATTAGTGCCTTCTTGTCAAACAATAAAATTGGGTACAAAGAGCAAAAGGTGTATATTGTACCTATGTCAATTATACTAAGTCTTCAATAGCGTTGCGAACCACAAAAACACCAGGTCAACAGTGCACCAGTTATTTAGTATATAGTTCACTGCTATACAGAACTGGGTGCACGAGTCTTAAAGCAATATGTATTAAAATCATCAGCTACTAGAATAATAAAATCAAATGTATTAACCTGAAGTTTGCTCATTTCTTTTAGAAATTGAGCGTGCTTAATGACGAGGCCATTAAATGTGAGAGGAGCTTCCTCAGGGCCTTCCTGTACATCAGTAGCCACTTGCTGCATACCAGAACCATCTGGAACAGAACTCGAGAAAACAACTGGTAGCACCCTGGCAGAGTTTGGAGCGAGTGTTATTGGTTTATTCTCAACTAAGATTGCCAGAAGAAGGTCAAGACCCTGTTTGAGCCAAAAAACATCACTTAAAGCTTCCCACTCCTGAAGGTGGATGATATACTGCAGTCTTGTAAACAATGTTTTCCCAAGAGATTCATGATAAAGCAAAAAGAATTTCATCCTCATCACAGGATCCCTAGCCCGTAAACCAAGCATGAATTGTCTTTCCACCTTCTGAAACACCTCTTGGCGTAGTGGAAGCCCGTACCTGTAGGTAAATAAAAGTAAATAAAATTATCTAGCTGAAATCCAGAAAGTGAGAAACAAGAAATGACAAAATAGTACTTACTTAGGATCGCCACAGATTCCATAAAGAAGCTGAAGGTATTTCTGATCCCACTCTTCAAGAGCATCCGAGTGAAAGTTTTGCTTGTCTACCTGCGAAAGCTTGTAAAGAAAAGAGACTATTTCCTTCGGATTAAGAAAAGAACTTGCCGGGGCAGCTCCTGATTTGCTGAAGTCATCTTCAATCCACCCTTTTATGACATCTAGTATGCAAAGAAGCACGCTGGCATCGGTGCCCTTCTCAGAAAGCAAGGCATTCAAGATTTGAGTTACAGATCGCTTGCATTCTTGAACAGCCATGACCTTTTCACTAATAAGCTTCAGCACTGATTTTAGATTACAGATGACCGCTCCAAGATCAGAACCTTGACGAGAAGAAGAGACTGCCAAATCTGGATCTGTTCGCTGACCCTGCCATGGAGAAATTGGTCAAAATATTTGGAATTTCTTACTTTTCGTGGAGGATTAATATCTCAGACAAAGAAGGTTAAAAGGCCAATATCAGGGCCAATGAATGGGGAAAAAAACTAGAATATACAGAATCTGCATTGAGGGTCCAATTTGAATTTACACTCAATTAACATGAACTGAATTTGCAAGGCAGCAAAAAAAAAGATCCGAAGTATGCCTATGATTATGCAAATGAGGAGTGAAGTCTTTAGACGAAGCATCTAAGTGTCCAGAAGTAGACTGTTCTAAGTAATGACTCCACAAGAACAACAAACAAACCAAGAGCAGTAAAGTGCTCTCCTAAGAGGCAATCAAAACAGATGATAGACAAAAATCATGACAGGGCATGTCATGATACTAAGAGGCAATAGAACTCTTTCAAAATTTTGACATATAACCAAAGTATGTATAGTCCAACCCCATTTACAAAAAGCACACAAAACAGAAGAAAAAGTGTTGACAATAGTTATCATATTTAATACAATTTCAAATTAAGAAACAACACCTATTTCCAATATATGTGTGTGTGATAGAGAGGGAGGGAATATACTTGTCTCAGATGAGAACCGGCTGATGATCCCATATCACGTGCCAGGCGTTGAAGTATACGAACCAAAATGAATGGTTCAACATGCTTCTCCACCTCTGTCAAGGTTTTAATGACAAGTAGTACAAAACTAATTGAGCTGGAAGAGTTATCATCCGCAGATGCCTGAGGAGCTGTAACAGCACCTATGTGCTTTTGTATCAACTCATCAACCTTCTGATACAACAATTTTACATCTGGTGGCGTACTAGCCGCATCTGGTGGAAAAGCAACAAAGACCATCTTCAGCAGAGAGCACAATGACTTTCCAGCGTCTAACATCTTATGTTTGAAGCAAGGTTCCAGGATCTGGTGTAAATATAAAAACAAATAAATACCAATCAAGGTCACAATAAAGCCAAGAAAGAAATTATGTAAAAAAGCAAATGAGTACTGTGTAAGGCGTACTTGAGAAATCTGATTGATGTTATTTCTGACAAACAAATGAGGCTGCTTCTCCAAAACTTTGTTCATGACATCCAAGCCCTGTGCAAGGGCTGTGGAAGGGTCCTTTGACTGTGATGGTTGAATGCTGCTAAGCAGCTTTTCCAAATAATTAAACTTGACATTAGCATTTGGCCAAACCTCCAAAGCCTGTGACAGTAAATCTAAAGCTTGTTTGTACATCAAACTTGCTTCCTTATCCTTAGGCTCTATCACCAAGGCAACCTGTTCCCACACAGTAATATACAGTGTAAAGTTTTGCCTCCACAATACAACAAATCAAGAAGGCATAACAAGAGCAGAAAGAGCATCCCAGAAGTGCAGTAAAATGCAGGCTGTGCATGCAATGTTTGACCATGGATGATGAATGTTTGTTGTCCCAATTAAAAGATATTTGCTGTCAGACATTTTGCATCATACAGATCCAGTCCTAGGTTTAAAAATATACATGACCACGATACTTGTGTAACCAACCACACAGAACATAGAACACACACAAATAAAAAGAATTCTTCGATGAAATGTCTATAAGTGTAGATATTTCCCCTTCCCATCCCTCTCTTTCTTGCTCTTTAAGGTACATTCTCTCAACATGATTCAGGTAGGCTGGTTAACCGATGGTGACAATCCATCGCTTGTTTAAAGACAGGACACCATAGATTTAAAAATAAAATAAAATAAAACCAAATCCTATGAATTAACAATTTAACAGAATATTGGTAAAACTTAACAGAGGTTTGCACAAGGCAAGATTGGATCACTCTTCTTAGTCATGCAAAGGATCCTAATCTCTGGGTTAAACTTAAGGCTGAGGCAAATTCATTTAAAGCAGCAGTGGGGTAGAGAGGCTTAACCATCTAAGAGCTAAATCTAAATGCGGATATAACTGGTACATGGACATCAAAATGAAATTAGTCAGGATATAACTTCACATTTCTATTTATAAAAACAGAATTTGAAAAGAGTGCCTTACTCTTATAAGGAAATTGATGATCATTTCCTCCATAGCAGCATTTGGCTTGAACTCTTCATCTGGTTGGCCGCCAGGTCCAGGGGTTTCAATGTTGGGCATTGAGGAGGCACCACCAGGTGACATGACGCAGATGGATTGAAGACCAGGCTCAACTTTTACGCGCTTACTTGGGTCTTCAGGGAATGCGGATCCATCTACTGCACGCTTTAGATCAGTGCTCGAAGAGACGGGATTAAATCCATCATTAGCCTGACTTGGGATATCACCATCACTAGCAATCTTCATTTCATTTTGCCTCTGTCTTTCCCAACCAACAACTAAACCAGCCAGTTCAATGGCAAGACGTCTATTTTCAGCTGTAGTATTATATGGTAATCCAAGTCGACTGAGAGAATTGACCATCTGAGGCACAAACTGCGCTCTGCAGCCATAGAAGAGATCTGAATGGCGCACAATGAGCTGGAAAATGTGAATCAAATTGGGAATTGAGTGGCCTTCCTCAACCAGAATCTTTTTTGTGTATCGTATCCAAATTGGCATGCGAGAATCTCCAAGAGGTAACCTCCTTGGCAATGCTGGCATTAGTATATCCAGTGCCTGCTTGACTAATAGTTTATTTTCTGGCTGGCAAGTTCTGAGAAGCGCAACAAAAACCTGCATTCCAGGATCCATTTTGTGAACATCAAGCACAACATATGAATAAGAAATCAAAAATAAAAGCTGAGTCTCTGTGTTTTCCTGCATGTATGTCCACAGTTTACACAATACGATGCATGGTGTTTTAGAACCAGCAATAATCCAGCCTGAGGTGCACGTTTGCACTTGAATAGGAAAGCACGGGAATCACTTAAGAAAGATTAATCAAAGAAATTTTCTAATTGATGCTACAAGAGCTTGTGCAAAAATGTAGCAAGATAAAATCAAAAGTGGAAAAAATAAAAGACAGGTACAAAACATTTTTCGATAAATAGTTAAATACTAGTCAAAACAGTGTTCATGGACACAGTGGAAAACAAGAAGGCCTTATCTTCTATTTAAGTTATTGCATTCCTAGAAGTAACTTTTAGCTATTTGGATAATGCATTTTTGTCTCTCGCTATTAGCTCCTAATTATCTACCTTTTCACTACAAAACTATTTACTTTAATAACTCTCTCCTTCCTTCTCCTGTTTTTGCTTCTTTTTTTCCATTCTTAGGTGTCCTCTCTGCCCTTCTGGCAGGAGACTATCATTCGAGCACGGTCAGATCCTATATGGGGTGGCTCTCCCAATTTTCTTCCTTCCCCAAACTTGTAGCTGAGACCTAGGTTAAGTGTCGACAAATCCCTTACCACTCTCGAGTCACGACCACAAGCAAAGCTGGTCCCTGTTTTTGTTTCTTGATTCTTCGAACAACTTTCTTTCTTTCCTTTTCCTTTCCTTTTTTCAATGACACTACACCAACAATATCTTTTAGAGGGCAAAAATTTGTGTCTCCAAAAAATTAAAAGAAAAAACATGCTCGACCTCTTTTCTTTCTATTTTCTCGAAGTGATTTCTTCATATAATGGTTTGATTGTCTTGAATTGATCACCTATATTAGATTCCTCTACGCCACATAATTTCTGTTTAATGTCAATTTCATTGCACATGATACACCTGTGACAACAAAAGTGCTTTTCTCCTACTGCAATATTATTGGTATAGAGCTGGTAGTGAAAGTACCTGAAGAATTATTTTTTCTGGCGCCTGATAGGCTTCCAAGAAGTGGCAAACATTAACAAATGCCCACTGCTTGCTAGCACTATCTTCACGTTTGAGATGGTTCCAGCCAAATTTAATAAGTTCTTTCCTGTGATGAACAAGGTCATTTTGTAGGTATTTTAGAAGTAAAGTAGCAAGTTGCAAGAGTTCTATCCTCAAGGGCTCATCATATTCAGCAGAAACCTACTCATAAAACAACAAATATTTGGAGTTAGAATACAGAATTACATTCAACAAATAAAACGCTAAAATTAACAGTAGAAGAGCCATAAAGAAATTCAATTGAAAAAATAAAAGCACAATCAAACTCGAGCACCTAACCTCTTCTGGGGGATCGAGGAGTTTGTCGACAATTGTTTTTATGATAGCAGGATCAACAACCTCCCAACTCTGACCATTCTGGAATGCATGAGCCAGCATCGGAAGAATTAGCATTTGCATGACAACCACCAAATGAGCATGACCAAGTTCTTTTGATTGGAATAGCTTTAGGAAATGTAAAAGAAGTTCCCTCTTCATGTTGGGTGGATAGCCTTCTGCAACCTGGAAAACACGAACTATTTTGGTGCACTGATGATATGAATTGCAAAGTATAAAACAGAAGTAAAAAGATGTAGTCAACTACCTCAATAATGTAAAACTCCTTCAAGAAGGTGTAGTCAATGCGACTATGAAACAAGAAGATGGAAAGAATGTCAAAGAGAACATTAACTTCACTTTTTTCATGACGCAAGTAATTCAAGAAGCACTTGACAAGCCATTTGCTTTCCTTCACCTGTGTTTAAGAATATAGCACATATGTTAACAGGCACACACATACATTACAAAGAATATCCTCAAAGTAATCAAAACATCGAAATTGGTAGCAAAACAATCTGCTCTGACTATGAGAAAGCCAATTTGACAGAACTAGCTAGCTTCTTCATCCTGCACAAAGCAGGTAGCCTTTGCATATGCTTGAAAACAAATCTGTCCAATGTCAGTTTATCAAGCAATATCCAAGGCTTTTGCTAGTATTGCTATACTTAAGTCTTTTTCTAATACTGCTAAACTTAACAAAATCAGAGCAGGGAATATTAATGGATTCTCTGTGGTAAATAAACATACCTGCACCAAGTTAAGCTCTTGTTCCTTTTCCATGCGAGAAATTCTTGAGGGTGACTTCCATACAAGTACCAAGGTATCAAACACAACATGGTTACTCTGCAACCAGCTGGGTATCAATTTGACCAATGATTTAACAAGTGCAAGCCCTTCGAAATAAGAATCTGAAGTTGTGCCAGATGAAATAGATGGTAAGTTAGAACTATCAGATGGAGGAGCGGCAAGGGCATCATCTCCCAATAGAGCACTAGGAGGAGTTGAAGACCCAGGAGTCATTGCCGCATCAGATTTTGGCAGAAACTCGGAAAAAGCACTTGAAAGTATCTTCTGAGGAGACTTTGCAAGTTCATCTCTAAGTGGTTGGCCAGCATCTGATCGTATTATGTACATGAACCTGTGTTTTAAATCAAAGACAAAAGGAAAGGGATACTCAATGACGCAAACCTGCCACTCCAATATCCACAACTTCACATCAGGAACTAAGCTTACCTCCTGAAGTATTTTGGATCACTTAACCGAGCAAGAAAATAATCAACAGCAAGTGCCGCATAGCGATTTAAAAATTTAGTAAGAGGCAGGCGATACGGACTGTTAATCTCACTATACACTTGACCAGGAGGAAGAGCTCCTTCCAAATCAATAGTCAATGTTACCAGTTCATCCAGAAACTTCGATGCAGCATGGGGAAGCAGATGAAAAAGCTCAATAATAGCTGCAGAGGAGATCAAGAAAAACACACCCAAAAAAAGACAATTATGATAAGCGCACTAAGACCTGTGACTGCATACAAATGAGACATGTCTATTCCTGGGTGTTCCCCAACTAGAAGCATATTTACAAACATGTTTGAGAAGCCAAAAGTAATTTTTACATAAGTAGACATATCTTATCCTTTACCTGCTGCAATTTTTGGCTCTTCGCCAGTCTTCCATGACTTCAAACTCTGGGCAAGCTTTTCAGGTTCCAACCATTTCTTAAGGTGCTCCAACAGCTTACCCCCTAACGTAACATTAAACCAATTGGACAAAAGCTCAAGCAAGCGGCCCAAACCTTGCAGAAGAGGCATGCTAAGATTCTTAGTATGTGCCAAGTTGACTAGAATTGGCCTGAGGCTGCTCTGCAGAAGTTCTTTGGGCATTCTTGACTGATTGATAACCTAATTATAGTTGATTATACCAAATAACCAAAGTAAATTACTTCAATACTCATAAAAGGAAAACAAGATGTTATCATGTAGCTGAATGACAAAAAAGGTACAACACTTCATTGGGTTCTATCA
>NBIL01062169.1:0-12559 GCA_002752925.1 Viola pubescens var. scabriuscula | reverse complement strand
GATCTGAAGTTGTAGTACACTTTGAGCACATTGATAGCAAACTCTCTACACTTCTGGGCAACATCTTCAAATTAGTATAAGGTTTAGGTGAAGTTTTTGGTTGATTTTACCGAAGAAAAGAAAGATAATTTTTTTGAATTCATTACATAGTTGATGTTTAAAGAAATGCAGGATTAGGTTACGACAGCCTAGCTAACAGCTACTGATGGATGGCGCCATACAATTTTAAAATGCCACTGGTTGCTAATCTAAACTAAGATTTCCTCTTTGTTTTCATGTTCTTAGGCCAGTAAATTGTTATTTCTTGGTCAAGGTAGGTATGACCAACGCATATGGGTAGGCTAGGTTAAGGTCAGTTTGTTCTTCTTAGTCAGCGTACACATATTATATGTAAGATGACTGATGAATCATTTATATGCAAGTGGATCGTTATTTCCACTTGGTACAAGCAGGCCATTTCATAACAGATGGTGTTTCTTAAAGAGCAACGAAAACTGAGATTAAGAAAGTTCAATAAAACAAATCTTCCAATCTTCCAATCTTCAAAATTCCAGAGGATCTACAATTATGACATCAGGAAGGTTTTAACACTGGAAAGCATTTGACACATCCCAAGCATAACAAGCATCACAAATAGAAATTTCCACGAACATGTTATGCGCAGCAGATGAACGAGCTTTTTTCGGTGAAGATGAGTTTGTAGAGTTGCATGATGTAATTCGAGAACAAAAAAACTCTGCTAAAGGGCCAAGAGAACAAACATGCAAATGCTCACAACAGCTCAAAAGTTGAAGCAATATTAAACAAAAAGAAGATAGATCTCTGGAATAACAGTATTCTTACTGAATGAAAAACAATGATTGATAGTAACTGTCAATAACATAGCATCAATTAACCAGTTGCCAGCGAGTGTTTGCTCTGGAGAAATTGGATTAGAGCCTGCACATCGATAACCTACAGGATGCACTCTAAACTAAAGTCCAAACTATCTCCTTGGAGGATTTCATTAAAACATAAAGGCTAGGCGGATAATATAAAAGTCTCTCGACCCAAAAATTTAAAATAATGAAGCATGAAGCACATGAAATCAGCGAGAAAAAAAAAAAATAAGGCACCAAAACTTACATTATCTGCTTTAAAGCACTCCACTCCTTATGGTTCACATTCCAAAAGTGGAAATGGTGTGCACCCTTGAACCCATGTTTGTACAGAGCAAAGATCTTGATCATCACGATCAAAATGAAATTCAACATCTCAATTTCAATACAGCCCAAACTATACATTTATTACAAGCATAACTATCCCAACACCCATCTACCACTGATTTGGAAAGGCTTCTCTATAATTTGCATCCTCACCCAATGTAAGTTGTCTTACTGTCACGTCACTAGCCCGGGTGTTCAAAAGTCTCTGCGATAACCTATCTTTTGTGGTTACTTTCTTACGCAACATGGATGCTAGAGTTTCCTTTCTGTTTCTGGCTGACTTCTCCCTACTGGGTGACTCCAAATCTTCCCCTAAAGTAGCAGATTTTGATGTTGAAGCTAATGCTGCATCCTTTAGAACAGCTTCATTGTGTTCCCGTACTCTTGCAAGCTTCGCACGCTTCTGCAACTGTTTGTCCATTTTTCTTTTCCTTGCCTCTTCAGCATCGCTATCACGGACATTCTTAACAGCTTCTTTCGCTAACTGATTAGCTAGATCAATACTTAACCCGAGAGCACTCTCATTGGTAGAAGTACCCTGGTTAACGGGATTTCCTTCATCATCACGGGGTATGATGGGTCCGTGAAATGGGCAAACTCTCAAGTCTCTTCTCTGACAAAGTCCACCTTTACGCAATGGGGTGAGGCATGGTTGGATTTTCATTTGCTTTTCCTTGTAAATAGTTGCACGAATATTTAGTTTTGCAACTTTATCAGCAGGAATTACTGCATCATAGTCTACCCTACCCCAGTGATTTTCAAACTCCATGCCCCTCTGGTTTGCCAAAACATCACTCTTTGAGCCCCAATTATTCAGGAAAGAGCCCCACTCTATTGCTGGAGCTTCAGCTAGGAGCTTACCCCGAAGTGAATTTGAATCAGTTCCCTCAAGCTCATATCCTACAGACTTGTTGAACTGTGACTTATTACCAGATTCAGGTGAGCCATCTTGCACCACTCCAGAAGTAGATGCCACTGCAACATTTTCACCTGCCTCATTTTTTTTGGTGGAATTCTCAGTTGCTGTCGATCCAACTTTACCCTCCTCCCAAAAATCTTCTTCCCCTTCATCTTTGTCACCCTTTACAATGTCTGGAAGAATACAGCCAGATTCTACACATTGCTTTTTCACCGATTGAAGATGATTCTTTATATCAATGAAATCCTTCAACATGGAGTCTCTTAATTTGTTATCTTCCACTTCAACCCTTATAAGAATTGAAATGCATTCTTGGACCGAAACCATATGTTTGGTCGCTAAAAGCTTATATTGTTCCCTCAATGCATCAAAGACCACTTTATTCTCAGTATTCTCATGAACCTTTTCCCCTTCTTTCAATGAATCAAGACGAAGCTGCCGTAGCTCTGATGAACGAAACTCTCCAAAACATTCATCATCATCATCATCACTATCCAAAGGACAAACCATCAAATTCTCCTCTTGAGCACTAACAATATCCAAACACTCCATTATCTCATCCACTGTCGACTGTATCTCCTCCTTCATCGAACTTAAGTTCTCCCTTAAAGCTGCAAACTTCTTACCCAAAATCTCTTTCGACCTCATCTCTCTTTCTCTCCTCTCCTGCCGAACTCGTGCAGCATTTTCCTGAAGATTTGGAAATTGGTACCGCAATGTGTTCTTAAGGTACTCAAAACCTAACCTAATCTGCCTGTAATGAACCCCAAAAGATGTGTTCCATTTCTCTAAGAATTCAATTGCCTTGGAACGCAAAAGAGATGCAACAGCTGCAGGACCTGGAAGAGGCAAATTCCTCCTAAACCCAATACTTAAGCTCAACAACTGATCCAAATTCTCAACAACAATAACTCTAAAAAGCTTCGACCTCATAAAGAGCTCATCAATTATAAGCAGCGTAAGATACCTAACCTACAAAAAGAAACATTTATTTATTCATGATTGAGCATTATATACTATTTGCAAATATGATTTTCAAGCTGTAAGTCACTATAGAAGAAAATTCTTGTTTAGAAAGAGAAAGGACCTGAGAGTGGTGGCGTTTCATGAGATCCATTAGGGTTTCGGCAGCGAGACGGAGCTCCAAGCAGGAATATCGGACGAGATGTTTGATGGCTTTAAGGAGGCGATCGTCAACATGCGGCGCTGTTGAATTGGTGGCCATCTCTATCAACGCCCTCACCTTCCCTCCATTTTCCTCCATTTGCCTTTACAAGAAAAAAATTCCCAATTATATTTCTAGCCGACGCTGATAATGTGATCAAGGCATCTGCCTGGCTGAAAGGATATGAAAAAACGGCGAATGATGTCTACATAACCACAATCAGATATATGAGATCTGAGACCACTATGCAAGGCTAAAACCAAACTTAATTCATCAAGAGCACTGCAAAGACGCCAAACATTTTGTATAACTCCCACTCCGAAGTAACAAAGCTGGATCATTTCTTAATTGGAAATTAACCCTGCCACACACCCCTCCCCCTCCACAAATCCACCTCAACCAACCCCTTAAAACAGTCCCCACTGCAATTAACATAATAAGCGATCGACTGAAAAACGCTATAGCTTAATAGGCCAGGACTTCTAGGCAGAGGGCATATAAAATCCTCCAAGAACAGCTGCAAAAGAGTTACTAATAGTAAAAGACGTAGAAATTGCTAAACTTCAGAAGTTTAACAATTCAGACCCCATGAAGATAGCTTAATTAATCCTCCCATTGCAAGAATATAAACACATCTCATAACGAAAATTTCAATTTGCAGATGCAGAACAACAACTTCCACCATAAATTCAAATTGGACTGAATACTAAATCCCCATCTATTCTCCCAAACCCAAAATCAAACAGCACCAGCAACAAATCAATCCACGCCATCAATCCACACCAAAAATAAAAACCAGTACAACCATAATAACCATTGAATAAGATTGAGAATTGAAAGAAAGAAACCATAAGAAGGGTAAGTAAAGGAAGATGGAGACGACAGACAGACCGTTCGTCTCTGACGGCGAGATTGAGGAGGGCAAGGAGAGAAGCTTGGCGGTGTATAACACCAGTTGCCCCAAATTTGGAGCGGGTCTTGGCTGATGATCTTCGGACAACTTTCCTAATATCTTTGGCGGCTTCTATTTTCGTTTATTAGCTTATCGGATAGTTGCAGGATTAGGGATTGTTTCCTCTGACTCCATGCCTCTTCTTCTTCGTCTCTATTTCTACGTAGTACTACTGCCTCATCTTCCTCCTCGTGCTGTCCCGTTCTCTGTTGTTCTTCCTCTCTTTTCTTCGTTCTCTTCTTTTTTTCAATTCTTTTCGGCTTTTAGCCCAACCAAAGACCCCCCCAGGTAATAAAATTAGTACCAAAAACAAAAGAGGGCTTTTCTTCTAATTACCAAAAAGTCAATGTTCTTCTTCTTTTTTATTTTCTTTTCTTTTAAGATAAATACTCAATTTGGAGACATAATTTCTACTTACTTTATACAAAACTTCATTAAATCAGTAGTTCATCGGTACTAAAAATCATCGTAGATTTATGAAAAGGACGTGGTAGATTTTATACTCATTGATTTTTTATTAATTAATTAGTTGAGTAATCATATTTAAGAATTTCATATGGTAGGGATATTTCTACCTAGATCGAGAAAAGAAATAAATAAAAAGAGTAAAAAAAATCAATCTTTGCATTTATGACCACTTGGAACACTAAACTAGAATTTAATTCTCATGGACTTTCTTGTTAATTAATTGTTTTTCTATTATGCAATTTTTTTTTGTAATTTGACAATGTACTTAGTCACGTGAGAATTATTTGTGATCATTTTCTAAAGGCTTTGATAATTTTGATAACCATCACCTAACTAATTAAAGTTAATTCATTATTCATCACGAGGCTTATGAAAAGAATCGTAATCACCAAAACTAGAGCATCCAATTATAATGTAATCTCTACACAACCAAACGAATCGATGAGAAATAAGCGCGAAAAAAAGAATCAACAAGATTGAATTCAATCAAAAGAAGATATATATATATTTCATTTTCTTTGTAATTTGCTGCTTCCGTGATCATGTTTGGCTAATTTTCTTATATAGAATTAGAATGTAACTCTAAATTAAATAATACATAAACCCTATTTAATTTTAATTTATGGATATTTTAATGTTTGATTCAATTGATTGTGTTTAGTGGCGGATAAAAAAAATCTCAGTGGGGTAAATTTTTTTCTAATGTTCAAACATTTGAAAGATGATTTTTTTTAAATTTAGTTTAATTGTTTATTATTTTTTTACATTGGTAATCAATAAAGTTATTTAAAAATACCTTAAAAATAGAATAAAAAATTCTCTAAATTCAATTTATTTTATAGATGGTGAGGGGATTTGAACCTAAGTTCTTTACCATGAGCAGACAACTATTGAGCTATAAATTTTAGGTGATAAATAACATAAGTGTAAAATAACGTACTTGAAAACAATCAAACACGTTTCTAAATTTTATTTTAAACTCAAAATCGGGTTCAAAACTTTTTAAGCGAAATATTACCCTTGGAGAAAGTGAGAATAAAATTAATATTAATATAGTAGGTTTGGGGTTACCTTTATACCTAAAATTTACAAAATATTCCTCAAAAGTGGGGTAAATTAGTATAATTTTATGGGCAAAAAATATAATAGAATATCTATAATAAAAATCAGTGGTAGATCTGCCACTGCTTGTGTTTCAATGATTTCCCTATGTTATTGATCGTAGATACGTGATCTAAGATTCTAGGTGAAGGAATGAAAGAAGAAATCTGATATTAGATTCCCAATTGATTGAATTTAGGAATCTTTGACCTCAAAATAGGCTAAATCCGTTTTTACATAAATTTCTATTGATTCTTGTTAATTTCACTACCATGAATTAATTTTCTATATTACACCTAATTAATTATATAATTTCAGAATGTGTTTCAGCTACTTTAACATAATTTTTCTTTAAATTAATAATCTCTAAAACTATTAGGAATTTGATGTAATAAGACCCTAATCTTAGGTTTTTATTGTTTGTATTAATTTACTACTTGTAAATTTGTTTGTGTTATTTTAGTACTTAATTGTGTCTTAAATGTGTCTTAATTGTGTGCTTCTTACATGTGTCATATTTCTTTTTTCTCTGTGTCAATTTGCAAAAAGTACCAAATTAATACAAATTAATACAAATTAATGACTATAAGTAATACTCCATCTGATCCTTTTTGGATGACGTTGACGGGGCCTCGGAGCGTCGTTAGATTCCTCGGTCGTCAAATATAAAATTTATATCAATTTACTACTAAAAATAAATAAATGTAGTTAGCGGTAAAATGATCGATCCATAGGAAAAAAATGACTAATTTGTGTGATTACTTGAATTGAATTAAAAGACACGAAGAGGGAAATTCAAAGGGGGGGTTGTTTTTAAAAGTAAATGCGGGAAAGCGATTAAAATAGTCTTGACCAAGGAAACAGGTATCCTTGATCAAGACAGCAGATTGATAGGAATGTGAAAACAGATTTGGACAAACTCCTAGTAGAGGCTAGATGGTCATGAGATATGAGTTGCAATCGTCGACACAAGAATATTCATCTGCAAATTACAGCGTTGCTATAGAGTCAAGACACTTCTTGACTCCTATCTTCCCTCATTTATCAACATCACCCCAAGGCCATATGCGCGTAGGAATGGTGATGCCTTACCAAACTAGCACCTTGCTAGTTAAAGGGTTTACGGGCCTGGCAGATAATCGAATAGGGGAAGACAACTCCAGAATAGTTTCCACGGGTGTCGGCCGGGTCTGGTTCTGATTAACCTTTCTCCCTATCGTTCACGGTCGCCCGCAATTGCGTAGGAGTCTACTTCGATCCCTTTGGTCGATAATCCACAACCAAAGGAAATGACAGTAGCGCGATCCATCAAGTCATAGATTAGCTACTTCTAAAACCAGACGGAAAACACATAAGATAAAGCTCGAGATCAATTAAATACAATTATGCAGATTAATAAGAACAATTAGGCCTCAAGCAAACTCATACTCATGCCTTAATACCTCTACTAAGAATGAAAACTTAGCTACGCATACTCATAATTAAAAGCAAAATAAAACTATTTATTGAATTGATGAAAATCCTCCATCGTCGGAGGAGCAAGGTTTATGAAAGGCTAAAATAGAACGGCGGATTCAAAACTTAAAAATATTCGATCCCTATCAACAAACCCTAGGAAGAGTATAAGCAGTCCTCTCTTCCTAGAAATTAGCTGAAGTGATAAAGATAAAATGGGAAATAAAATCTCAATCAAACTCTAATTGTATGTGAATGTATATTTAATTACTCTCATCCTCCCAGAAGAACTTCATAAAAGGAAACAGAATATGCGACTTCAATTCGCAATCTGTTCAAAGGATTTCTTCGCTGGCAAGGGATTGATCAAATAGATTTATCTTGGTCAAGAGAAGTAATCTCAGGTTCTTGGTTGATAGTTGCTCCCTTGGTTAAGATTGTCCAAAATGCTCCACTTTCACTCTCTTTTTGCTCCATTCTGCTCCATTGATCCCAAATGTGTTCCCTGCAATAATTAAGAGAATATCTACTGGAAATAGTAGAATACCTTTTAAATAGATAGGAAAACTGGTGGTAAAACTACTACAATTAAGCTCAATCAGACGTTTAGATGCAATTTTTTTTTTTCGTTTTAGTTGTCTCGTTTTAAGTTCCAATGCAGACAGTTATATTGCTTGACAATATTATCCCTAATAGCAATTAATTGTAGTGTAAGAATTCTCATAGTCGAAATCAATATCCAGCCAATGAATTATGGTTCCAATACTCCTATAACCAATTTTCAAGAAGGGTTATCTGTACTGATTTTGGCGCAAATGAACAAAAGAGAAGGAACTAAAAAATTGGTGGTATGATTTACATTTTGAATGATTGGAGTATTTAAACTATGTAGCTATATGATGAGTTTCGAATCCATAAAAAATAAATACATTTTATCAACACCTACAAAAGATTGCAAATAGTGGCAAGAGGTTCAATCCACACTCTAAAGCTAAAAATTGGAAAATAAATGAAGCAAGTAAACAATCTTGGCCAAGAATGAGATTCTTGGTCAAGACACAAATCAAGAAGAAAATATCAAATATGAGAGAAATTTCTAGTAGAGGCTTGGCAAGTGATGAGATATGAGTTGCAATCATGGATGCATGGGTATTCATCTTTAATCTACAGAGTTGTTATAGGATCAAGGTTCCCCTTAGATCCCTACTTCCCTCCTGTATCAACACCACCTTAGGTACCCTTAGAGATGAATGCCTAACCAACTAGCACCTTGCTAGTTAAAAGGGTTTACTAGATTAGCTGATGATCGATTAGGGGAAGAAAACTCCAGATCTAGTATCATCGGGCGTCAGTCGGGACTATTTCTGATTAACCTTTCTCCTCCTAGCGATTATCCACCCTAGGTGTCTACTTCGATCCTCTTGGGCTCATGGCCAAGACACCAAAAGGAATGACTGTTGCGTTATCTACTTAACTCTAGATTGGCCAGACCTAAAATCAATTAGAAAACACGTTAAGATTAATTCAAGATTAATTAAATGTAAACTTAAAGATTAATAACATCAATTAGGTCTTATGAAACTTATACTCATGTTTTAAATGCCTCTACTAAGAACAATAAAGTTTAGTTAGAAAAAGACAAGAAAATAATAAAACTATTTAAATATAAAATTCCTGCATCTTCAACTGAAGAGGATAGGAGAAACAAGTTCAAAACCAGAGAAAAGAAAAGAAGAGAGGCTGCTGGACCTTCTCCTCTTTAAACCATAGGGAGGCTATATATAGAGTTTCATCTCCCAAAAATATCTCTAAAAAGAAAGAAAAAAAGAAATCCTAATTAAACTTTAATTGTATTTAATCACTCTTCCTCTCCGATTAGAAGTCTACAAAGCTGAGATAAATAAGGTAAGACGCCACTTCAACACTTCTTTGGATAACATCAACAATCGTAATCGATGTAGGAGTCTTCTGCAAGTATCGCTTGGAATCTTCTGCCAGCCAAGAAGGATTGTTTTTGGCCAAGAGCGTCTTCTTGGCCAAAAAGGTGTTTGCGCAACTTGGTTTAGATTTTGCTCTTTTCTGCCCCTTTTTTCACTTTTCTATTCCAGAGCTGTTTTAAGCAAATGTAGAGAAATTCATCTCTAATTAGTAGAATCACCATCTAAATTACATGAAAATAGATAGTAAAAACAGCTACAATTTAAGCTCAATCCAATCCCCCCATAATTAAGCTAATGCTTGCCCCCAAGCATATAACACACAAAACATGCAAACATAAAATAAAACTAGCAACCCTGTTCAACTTAAAAACCACCTCAACATAGAAAATACACAGACACTTAACTCTTCAAATCCATCATAGATTAACAAGGTCTGTTTAATGCCCAGCAATATCTCACTCATCACAGCAAAACCAAGAACATTTAACTCAAGACTCAAGAGAGCAATTGGTGGAAGAAAATTATTTTGATTACATTTTTCTTTGTCTTTCCATTAGCCCAAAAGATACAAGAGTTGTTGACACAAGCAAATGCACACACATTAAACAGAAAATAAAACATGTAAACACAGATTGTTGTCAAGTCATGTCTGCATTGAGATCTTTTTTTGATTGCCCACTTTGGACTCTTTTATTTGCACTGTTTTCTTTTCTTTTATTTATTTTTGGCAGTGCTTTCTTTGATTCTTTTTCTTCCTTTGGTTGCAAAAAATAAAACATATAAAACTCAAGTAATGGACACCCCCGACTTAGCTTGTTCGGCCCGGTTGTAAGAGATTAGCTAAATGCACTTCGGGAAGTTTTTCCTATAGGTGATGGTACCGAATTACCAACACCGTGCAACCTCATTGGTTCTAGTGGTTTCCACACATACATGCAAAGAATTTAAAAGACTCGACAGGTAGTGCAGAATTAAAAAGACTAACAACTCTTGTATAGTTTGGACAGTTCAATGTTTCTTGGTCAAGACAGAAAATTATCATCCTTGGTTAATTGCTTAGCCAAGAAAGTTTTATTGGTGTTCCTCTAATGATCATCTTGAGTTTTAAGCTAAGTAATCTTAGTTCTGTGGTGAGAAGTGAGGGTTGTTGATATTGAACATGTCACACTAATGGTTGCTTTGTTAATAAAACATAAATTTAACTAGTGAAGTGTCATGGCATTTAAAGTGTTGGGGAATTTTTTCAAGAGAAAAAGAGAATTCTAATTTTTGTGCAATATAGTAAACACATAACAAATCCTCCCCCCCGCCACACACACACACTTATAGGACATATTGTCCTCAATGTGTAAGGGAAGAAAAACATAAAAATAGAAAAAAAAGAACAAAAGGAAAAAGAAAGAAACAACCTGGGGCAAGGTCATTAACAAAAGGTGGTGTAGAGGGCGGAGCTGGATTAAATGGGGAAAGCAGAGTCAAACTTCTAGTTGAGATAAATTCCAAGTTTTGTGTCTTGCCTGAGGTGGAAAAGCAACTTCAAACTATTGATTCAGGGAGGTGATGGACTGGAGCAAGGTGTTCTGTAGAGAATCTATCTCTAGATGTTGTTCTTGGCCAAGAATCGTGTCTGCCTCTTGGTCCAGACTCACTTCCTGTCTAAAAAAAAATCTTGGCCAACAGTTTGACCAAGAGTCTATTGGAATCAGTTTTCATTACTTGTTCAACCTAACACAAGAACAAATCAAAATTAGTCAGTAGTTTCCATGTAGAGGTTGTGCTTTATTTAAAATTAAACAAAATAAAATAAAAACATAGGTTGTCTCCCAAGCAGCGCCTTTGTTTATAGTCTTAGACTCGACTTCCCGAGCATCACTTATCAACCAATCCTACTGAATATTTTCCATGCCCGAAGTTTGATGAGAATGATCCCATGTAATGAGTGGTCTTCAAGCAAGGCATTCTGCAGTGAACCATTACATGATTCAATTTTCAATTCGGGTTCCTGCAAAATAAATAAAAAAGATTGGTTGTGAATGTAGGGAGATTCAATAAAAGGATCAATAAAATCAAAAAGTTTTAGAACTTCCCTTTTACACACAATCGTTTGGGGTTTCATGACTATTTCTATCTCTTTCTCAATATTCCTCATGCTCTCCTCTAGCTTGATGCAATGACAATCCTCTGAAACCTTCAGCTCCTTCTCTAGTGAAGTTTCAAAATGGTTCTGGAGTTGATCTAGCTGGTCTGGCTGGATAAAAAAATTTACGTCCAAGTCTAGACATTCATCTTGGTCAAAACAGTTTGGCAGACTTGTGTTACTTGGCAAGGTGACATCATTAGCATCATACTCCATGTTGAGTTTGAAATCTGAGGATATGCGTCTCCTCTCCTCCATAAGGTAGTTGATTTGTTCTTTAATGACTGTTATTGCTGCCACAAGTTCCTGGAGTTTCCTCTACTCCATAAGGTAGTTGACTTGTTCTTGCGCGACTGCTACTACCGCCACAAGTTCCTGCCAAGTTAGTGTGGTATTTTCTGAAACAGGTGGATTTTGTTGATATTGTGGAGCTTGAAAATATTGATAATTAGGAACAAGTTGCACCTTGTAATTGAAATTTTGTTGGTTCCATCCAGCGGGATATTGATTAGATGTGTATGTATTGTAATACGGATCGTATCCCTACTGTGGCAGACCATAACATCCTTTGTAGTTGGTCATATAACCTTTGCCAAAATTACCTGCATTAAAATATTGAGGAGCAGAGTTAAATTCAGAGAAAGAATTAAATTAGCCAATAAAGAAAAAAAAATGGAAGGTGAAAAAGAAAATAGAAAAAAAATCAAGGCTTCTGTCTTGGTCAAGACTGAACCACTCCCCGACAATGGCGCCAAAATTTTATGGGTGTTGAATCTGTCAAAAATAAATACAACTTATAATAGTGGCAAGAGGTTCAATCCATAGAGAATGGGTTGACTTAATACAAGATAAAAGACCAGAACTAAACAATTAGGTGAATGGGTGGGGGGGTTTATCTAAAGCTAAAAACTAGAAAATAAATGAAGCAAGTAAACAATCTTGGCCAAGCATGGGATTCTTGGTGAAGACACAGATCAAGAAGAAAATATCAAATATGAGAGAAATTCCTAGTAGAGCCTTGGCAAGCGATGAGATATGAGTTGCAATCATGGACGCATGGGTATTCATCTTTAATCTACAGAGCTGCTATAGGATCAAGGTTCCCCTTAGATCCCTACTTTCCTCCTATATCATCACCACCTCAGGTACCCTTAGAGATGAATGCCTAACCAACTAGCACCTTGCTAGTTAAAGGGTTTACTAGATTGGCTGATGAT
>NBIL01062159.1:0-14888 GCA_002752925.1 Viola pubescens var. scabriuscula | reverse complement strand
ATTCCAAAATTATGCTTCCTTCGTAACAATCTATTTTGGCTCTTGTTGTCCTTAGGAATGGTCTTCCTAGGAGAACATCTATAGCACTGGAAGGCAGATCAGTATTCATTTCAATTATGTAAAAGTCAACTAGATAAATGAAATTGTTTACCTAGACTAGAACATCTTCCACTACTCCCTTTGGATGGATGATTGTTCTATCAGGCAGCTGGATTACCACTTCAGTTTCTTTCATTGTGCCTATCCCCAGTGCTTCATACTCACTCAAGGACATCACATTTATCCCTTCTCCCAGGTCACAAAGGGTTTTTTCTATCTCTTTATTCCCAATCTTACATGGAATTATGAATGTGCCCTGATTTTTACATTTTTCGGGGAGCCTTGCTTGCAAAACTGTAGAAACATTTTGAGTTAAATTAACTCTCTCAACACCTGCAAGTTTTCTTTTGTTAGTACATAATTCCTTGAGAAATTTAGCATAAGGCACTTTAGAAATTAAATCCAGCATAGGCATATTGACAGCAATTTTTCCAAAAATATTCATGAACTCCCTTGCTTCATCCCGTCTCTTCTATTTTGAGGATCTGGGAGGAAAAGGTGGTGGAATCTCTATTGCTTCCTCCTAAAATGTGACCTTTTTATTTGATTTGGTCAAATCTGCATCTTCCTTTGCTGTTTCTGCTGGGACAGCGGGATTGGCCATGGACTTGGCCAAGATTACCTAAGCCTCAATTTCTTCATCATCCTCATCCATTTTCTATCGTTGCTTCTCCGTCTCCCTATCTATTTTTGCACCTTCCCTCTCTGGTAATACATTTCCACTCCTAAGATTGATGGCACTCACATTGTGCTTGGGGTTATCCACTATAGAGGAAGGTAATTTTCCTTGAATTTCAGGCTGCTGCTTTTGTGCTAATTGTGCAATCTGCTTTTGCATCTCCACCAAACTGTGTTGTGTTGCCTGCATGAAGTTTTTGAGGGTTTCCTCTATGGGCACACTTGTAATCTGAAGAGGTTGAGGTGCAGGTGCCAGTTGTGGCATAGGGGCCTGATTTTGTTGGGGTGGTCTTAGTACAAAATGCTAGAAATTGATGGGAGATTGTTGGGGTTATTGCGAATGCTGAGGTACAACTTGGTTCTATTGAGGAGGTGGATCTTGTCTCCATTTAAAATTAGGGTGGTTCCTCCATGGATACTAATTACTTCCTTGAGAAAAGTTCTGCATACTCCCTGGGGTGTATCCATAAGCTGCATTAACTTAAGCTGGATCATCTGGTTGCTGCACCATGTAGTAGTTGTGGGGTTGGTGGTCCTGTTGCTGACATATTCCACATACTGAGGTCATTTGTTCAGGAACTCTTGTTGTCATTGATGCACATTTTGAGAGATTTTGGACCATATTAGTTAACTCAGTCAATTTTTGCTCAACATTAATAGCATTAAGATTAGAGGGGATAGAATTTCTCTCTAAGGAGAGGATGTTCTGGCAATTGTCTGCCATTGTTTGGAACAATAGCTTGGCTCGGGTGACTGTGAGATCTTGCAAGGCACCACCAGCTGCGACATCCACTTGTGCTTTTTCTCTTGAGCACAATCCATCATAGAAATATTGGATGATGGTTTGATCTGGCACTCCATGTGTGGGACAAACGTCTTGCAATTCTCGGAACCTTTGGTAGTGTTCACTAAAGCTTCATTGCTTCTTTGGTGGATGGAGGCCAAATTTTTCCTTGCTGCACTGACTTTGGTTGCATTCCAGAATTTGTTGAGGAACAATGTAGACATCTCAGCCCATGTGTTAACTGTATTATGAGGTAGGCTATAAAACCAATTTTGGGTTGTATCTTCAAGAGACCAAGGAAAGGCCATCAACTTGGCTCTTTCCTTAGGTACTGCTGGTGGTTTCATAACTTCACATTGCACATGGAAATTCCTCAAGTATTTGAAGGGGTTTTCATTTGAGTGGCCGTGAAATTTGGAAAAATTGGTTTTCATAGGAGGTAGAATGATACAGGAGAAGGTCTCCTGTTCATTTGCTCTATTTAGTTCCCTCATGGTTGGTTCTGGATGATTTTCTGCCATGGCTTGAAATTGGAATTGGTCTTGGCCTGAGGCTTGGCCAAGATCATAGTCTGGACTAAAATCTAAATGAGAACCAGAAACTTATGATTCACTTCCTGTTTGGTATTTCCTCTTCTTGGCTTTCCTTCTGAGTTGTCCTTCAGTCTTGGTGATATTTGGGTCATACGGTATTAAGTCTTCTTTTCTACAAGAGGACCTGGCCATCAACTGTAAAAACAAAAACAAAACAAAAACTACAAAACACCGTTAGAAATCCACGGCAACGGCGCCAATTTTTGATTCGCCTGTCGAGAGCGTAAAAAATAGTTGTAAAATTAAATGAAATGACTAAGTAGAATACAACTTATCACTGTCCACAATGGGATTGCAGATCGTGGTAAGAGGATTGTCCACAAAGACCTCTAGGGAAATGTAGTTTTTGGTTGACTTCCTCATCACTGGAGTTGATTGGTTGTTTCTGAAATTAAAACAAAACAAAAGGAAAACAATTATGCAATTCAAAATAATCTTGGTCAAGGGCTTGGCCAAGCTCGTAAAACTGGGTGAGAAAATTCAAGGATTGAGGAACTCCTGGCAAGGGTAATCTGGGAGCTCATGTTCTTATGCTTTGATCATTGATTCAAGGTTATTTCCCCCCTCATTCATAGTACTGCTATAGAGGGGAGGTGCTCATGTTCCCTCATGCTTCCCTCCTCTTCAAACTACCAGGTGGGTGCTCCCATTCATAGTAATCCTAACCATAGGACACCTTGCTGGTTAAAGGGTTTATCCTAGTGGTTGCTGTCTTGAATGGTTGTGCCTCTTCAATGGAACAGGGGAAGACAGTACCTAACCCAAGCTACCTCCCAATCGAGGCCCTAGGTTGTCAATCTAGTCTGGATCATATCATTCACCTCCTACCAACCTTCGCGAGGTTAGCTATCTAATCTGCTTATCCTGCGGGTACTCCCTTTCCTTCTAAGCTGACTGCAACATTCTCCACCAAGATCCAAGGATGATCAAGCCTTAATTCTGGGCATGAAGCGGCTAATTAATTCAGGGGTGAAATGATTACAAACGAGAAAGTTATGATGATCAATTAGATCTCACAAGATATAAGAACATGGCTCAACAACCCTCACCAAGAATGGGGATTTTAGGTAGACATAATCATGAAGAAAATCTGGGAAATAATTAATTGCATTCAATGGAATAAAAATCTGTTCAATTCCTAAAGGAAAATTACAGAGCAAAAGCTATGGCTGATTGTTTCTGCTGGAGGATGATTATTTAGAGAGAGAGAGAGAGTCCTCCTAAAAAGGATTTCTTCTTCCCCCCAAATCTCCATCCAAAATTCAAAATGAAATAAAATCTAATTATTACAAAATTCAAAAGATTGTTTTAAATCTAGGAAAATAAAATATTGTTCATAAGAGATTTGTTCAGCTAAGGTTCTTAATGATCTTCAACAAAACAGATTCCTCAAATCCCTCATTATGTTCCAGTTGTCTCTTTGCGCTTTGATTCTTTGTCTAAAATTCCCAGCTGTAGTCTGTTTCGTAATCTTGGCCAAGCCCACGGCCAAGACTATATTGCTTAGCTCCAAATACTGCTTTTCTACCTCCCACTCCATATCTGCACCAAATAAGAGAAAACCCACGGAAATCACTAGTCTAACTGTCTAATTCACAAGAAATATGATAGTAAAACATAAGAATTAGACGCTCAATTAGGAAGTATCGGAGCAGTTCCCAACTGTCTTTATCTAGTCTTTGTGGAATTCTTATGTGAGGAGGATAGTAATTCAGATACAATTTAGAGTTTTATTAGAATTTAATTTCTTTTATCTTTTATCTTTTAGAGATATTTTAGGAGGAGAAAACTTTATATACTCCTCCTAGGTTTTTGAGAAAGGATCTTTGACTCTCGCCAGGGCATTGGATCCTTCTCTGCATTTTTGATCTCTGTTCCAATCGTACTTTGCTCTTTTAGAAATGAAGAATTTTTCATCTTTTAATATATCTTTTATTCATTTTAAAACATGAGTATGAGTAGCTAAGCAAATCGTTCTTAGTAGAGGCGTTTAAAGCATGAGTATAAGTTTACATGAGACCTAATTGATCTTATTAATCTTTATATCTGTATTTAACTAATCTCGCTTTTATCTTAACGTCTGATTGATTTTAGATTTGGCCAATCTAGGGTTGAGTAGATTAGGCAACAGTCATTCCTCTTGGCCTTGGTTTATTGACCAAGAGGATTGAAGTAGACACCTACGTGCTGTCGGAACATCCGCGAAACGGTAGGGTGAAAGATTGATCAGACTCAGTCCCGACTGATGCCCGAGGATACTAGGTTTGGAGTTTTCTTCCCTTAATCGATAATCAGCCAACTTAGTAAACCCTTTAACCAGCAAGGTGCTAGTTGGTTAAGCATCATCTCTAAGGGTACCTGAAGTGGTGTTGATACAGGAGGAAAATAGGGGTCATAGGGGTACCTTGATCCTATAGCAACTCTGTAGATTGAAGATGAATACCCCTGCGTCAATGATTGTAACTTATATCTCATAGCTTGCCAAGCCTGTACTAGGAATCTCTCTCATATTTGATAATCTCACCTTGATCTGTCGTCTTGACCAAGAATCCTATTCTTGGCCCAGACTGTTTACTTGCTTTATTTAATTTCCAGTTTTTAGTTTTAAACAAAATCCCCCAATTTCACCTAAGTGTTACCCATGATCATTACAAGTTCTCACAAAAATCATACTAATTTTCCTTGTGGATCGAACCTTTTACTTGCTATTTACAATTAACTTGTTCTTAGTAGTGAGTTGTAACTTATATTTATTTTTGACAGATTCGACACCCATCAAATTTTGGCGCCGTTGCCGGGGAATTATGGTTACTGATCTTTGTGTTTTCTTGTTTATGACTAGGTCATCTCGCGAAGAATTGATACCTATCAATCTAGAGCTGACTAGAACAGAGAAAGAAAACAGGAAGAAAGCCAAAAGAAGACTAGTTTTACCAAGTCCACCAAGGGACTGTCATCTTGATAAAGAAGAATCACATCCGATAGTAAACATGGAACAGACAGCAGAACAAACTCTCAAGGAGATGAACCGAGGAGGAGAGCAAGATACTTACTCTTGTATTGATCTACCGCTAGTGGATCATGACTGGGCTATCAAGACCAACATCATCCATAACCTGAAGAAATGTCAACAGTGTACCTCATAACACCATAAGTACTTGGGCTTAAATGTCAACAACCTTCTTGAACAAGTATTGGAATGCCAGCATGGACGGTTCAGCTAGAAAAAATCTCTTCTCCATCCAACAAAGAGGAGCTGAGAGCTTTTAAGAATACTACCAGAGATTCAAAGACTTACAGCACATCTGTCCTACATATGGAGTAACTAATCAAGCTCTAATTCAGTACTTCTATGACGGAATGAGTCAGAAAGATAGAGAACGAGTTGATGCTGCAGCTGGAGGAGCTTTGCAAGACTAAACTCCAACTCGAGCTAAACTATTATATCAAACCATGGCTGAGAACTGCAATAACAACAGCTCTTCAGAGTGTTCTAACCCTAATTCTTCTATAAATTCAATCGCTAGGGAACAATAGATTGCTAGCATTTCTATCTTTATTCAAAATCTTTCTACAAGTTCTCATAGCCAAGACAGTAACCAAGGCGCAACTGTAAGCGTGTGTGGAATATGCTGCTAGGCTGACCATCATACTAACCAATGTTCAATGTTGCAACTTGGAACAACAGAAGAGATCACTACTCAGTTGAATGCCGCCTATGGTTACAACCAGAACCAACAGAACAAGTATCCCTCCAACAATAATCCTTACTCAAACACTTATAACCCTAGATGGAGGAATCATCCTAATTTCAGCTGGACCCAGAATCAACCTCAGAACAATTCCACACTGCCTAATGATTGAGCTCAAAATGCAGTGGTTTTACCACCAGGTTTCCTATCCTTTTGGTATGATAATCTACTGTTTCCAGTAGATATTCTTTGATTATTATAGGAAACACTTTCGAGAATGGATAGAGCAAAAATGAGCAAAAAGGGGCGGAAGAGGAGTAATTCTGGACCAAACCAGCTTAAGCATGAAAAAGGACCCGACCTTGACCAAGGACACAAATTGACCTCCCTTGATCGAGACAAATCTTGTCTTGACCAATCCTTCACTAATGGAGAAACTCAAGAAGCACATAGTGGATTGAGACGCCGACAGTTGATTCGATCCTGCCTTAATGACGAAGCGTTAATCACGAGCTGATTGAGACGCGTCCCGCTGATTTGTTTCCTTTTATTCTTTTGTGAGGAAGAGAGTTTTTGATTTACTTTAAGATGCAATCTTTTAGTTTTAATTCTGGGATCACCTTAGCTAAATTCGAAGAAAGAACTATTTATACTCTTCCTAGGATTTTGAGAAGGCATCATCGATCGACAGGAGACTCTTTAAGTTTTCATTTTATTCTCTGTTTTTAGTTTCACATACTTTGCTTCTCCGGTGACGGAGGATTTATTATCATTTCAATAAAAGATTTGTTTTGCTTTCTATTCCGTATATGAGTGGATAAGTTTTCCCGTTCTTGGTAGAGGCGCTTAAGCTTGAGTTTGAGTTTTACATGAGACCAAATTGATTTTAATAAATCTTTAAATCTGCATTTGATTGATTTCGTGCTTAATCCTAAAGTATTTTCTGTTTAGTTTTGGATTTGGCCAATCTGGAATTTTATAGTCTTTGCTACTGTCATTTTCCTTGGTTGTGGATTATCGGCTAAGGGGATCGAAGTAGACTCCTACGTAATTGCAGGTGACTGTGAAATGGTAGGGAAAAAGGTCAATCAGAACCAAACCCGATTGACGCTCATGGAAACTAGTCTAGAGTTGTCTTCCCCTATTCGATTGTAAACCCTTTAACCAGCAAGGTGCTGGACTGGTAAGGCATCATTGGTAACCCTTAAACCTACGTACATTGGCCCTGGGGTGATGTTGATAAAGGAGGGAAGATAGGAGCCAAGAGGTCTCTTTACTCTATAGCAACTCTGTAGATTAAAGAGCACATCTCTGCGTCAATGATTGTATCTCATAACTCTTAGATGTTAAGCCTGTACCAAGAATCTATCTCATATCTGTTTTACCACTTCACCAACTCTCCGCCTTGATCAAGAATACTTTTGTTCTTGACCAAGGCCGATTTACCGCTTTAATTAATTTCCTACATAAACCTCCCCCCTTTTTACATCTAAGTGTTACTTTAATTAATTTCAAGTTCTTATAAAGATTAGTACCATTCTCTCCCTATGGATCGAAAATTTTAGCACTAGCTACATTCATTTGTTCCTAGTAGTAGATTGATACAAATTTTATATTTGACGGCCCTGACAAGGCCCCTGTCAAATTTTAGCCCGTTGCCGGGGAGGCACAGTTACTAATCTTTATAATTTCTTGTTATTTTATATTTTATTTAATTATTTTAAGGTATGGAGAATCAATCGTAATTGGAGCTAACCATCAGAGACCTGAACCAAGGGATGGAGCCAACTACTCATTCTTGTCTTAATCTACTTCCAGTAGATCATGACTGGACTATTCGGCTCGAGGTCATCCAAAACATCAAGAAATTCTACGGTCACTCCGATGAAAATTCTTACATCCACTTGAGGGATTTCCATGAGGAATGTGAAGCTCACAAACCCCAGGTCGTTTCTCTTGAGAGAGCAAAGTTAAGAGCCTTCCAATGGTCTTTGGAAGAGTCAGCGAAGAGCTGGTATTACAACCTACCTCATCATTCTATCACCACTTGGACATAAATGTCCACTGCCTTTTTGAGGAAGTACTGGAATTCGAGGAAAGTAGGGACTGCCAGGAAGAACATTATCAGGATCCAACAAGAAGATTCTAAGAATTTTAGAGAGCATTTCCAAAGGTTCAAGGAACTCCAAGAAATCTACCCTACTCACGGAGTTTCTGATGGGAATCTGGTTCAGTATTTCTATTATGGAATGTGCGAGGAAGACAAAGAGAAGATCGATATTACAGCGGGAAGAGCATTGCTAAATGTTACCCCTACTCGACCAAAACAACTATTTCAGACAATGGCCAAAAAATGCTCCTCAAAGCATTCTAACTTCACTTCTTCAGTGAAATCTATTGTTATGGGACAGCAAATAGCGAGAATAGCTAATTTTGTTCAAAATCTTTCTACAGGTACCCTTGGCCAAGCTAACAACCTTCACTCTACGTTGCAACCAACGACGATGGAACAAAACATTGTGCAATTAAATGCCATCCATGGAATTAGCCAGGATCAATACACCTTTTCCATGCGAAATCAAACTGATCTACCTCTCTTGCCACCTGCACTATCTCCAATATTGCAAACTGCTGGTCCTACATACGAAGATGAACTATATAGAAGGTTAGCTCAGTAAGAAATGACGATGACTGTTTTCTAGGAACAACTCAAATTAATCTTGGAAGACAGACAAAAATAGGTACAGGACGTGAATGCAATAAGGTTGAGAAGTGGTGAGAATTTACCAAATAAAAAAGAAACAGTAGACCAGAGAAAGAAAAGAAGAGACCCAGATATAAGAATTGGGAAGAAATAATAGAGATTGATAGGAAGCGCACTTACAAATTGCCAGAGCAGATTTATGAGGAAGAAGCTGAGGAAATCTTAGCAATAGAGGAACCCATCTTTCCTATGGGGAAAGACATCAAGAAAAAAGAGAGAAAAGTGATGAGAGGAAGATCAAAAGAGCAGAAGAAGCCGCAAAGTGAATCGCAAAAGAAAATGATGCACCTCCATCAGTTATACTATTAACAACAAAAGAAGAGAGAAAAAGATGAAAAAGGGTTTTTAGACATACTTAGAAAACTTGCAATTAACATTCCTGTGCTCGATTCGATTGCCCAAGTTCCTGGTTACAGTAAATTTCTCAAAAGTTTATGTTCTGACAAAAAGAAACTTGCAGGTGTAGAATGAATGAATTCGATTCAGAGCGTCTCCTTAGTATCTCTTAAGAAACTGCAAGAGAAGTTCACCGATCAAGGTACGTTTGACATTCCTTGCAGGATCGGGAACAAGACGATTAAGAAAGCTTTATGCAATCTAGGAGCTGGAATCAATGTCCTGTCACTCGAGGAATACAAAAGACTCAACATAGGAACGATGAAAGACACCAGAGTGATAATCCAACTTGCAGACCGATCTATTATCTACCCCAAGGGAGTTGTTGAGGACGTTTTAGTCCAAGTCAATAATTTTATATACCTAGTTGATTTTTACATTATTGACATGAATATGGGCTTTGCTGCTAACAACTCTAACGTTATCTTGGGTAGACCATTTTTAAGCACTGCTAAAGCTTTAATTGATGTGTATCATGGTTGCCTTTCGCTTGAATATTGTGGGAAAACTATTAAATTTGATATGTATGATGCCATGAAACATCCTAGTGAGATACATAGCTTGAATTTCATGGATGTGTATGAACCCTCTGACAATGCAGTATTTGAACTTAATGAAACTGATCCTCTTGATTATGTTCTTACCAGAGGAATGGAGGGAGACAAATTGGATGCAATGAAAGAAGAATTGGTCATCAGTAATGAATTATTAGAAACTGTAGAAGAGCTCAACGCTATTGGGACTGTAGATAAAGGGGAATCTGGCTATGAGCTTCTGCAAGCTCATAATAAACTTTTACCCTCCATCATGCAGGCTCTAGAGATTGAACTCAAGGAATTGCCAAACCATCTCAAACATGCCTTTCTTGGTCAAGGAAACACATTGCCAATCATCATTTCCAGTAAATTGACTAAGGAAGAGGAAGAAAGATTGATCAAACTGCTTAAAGATCATAAAGAAGCAATCAGATAGACAATAACAGACATAAAGGGAATATCACCAACCTTCTATACGCATAAAATCCATACAGAAGAGGACAAGAAGATAATCAAACAGCCACAATGGAGGCTCAATCTTCCGATGATGGAAGTAGTGAAGAAAGAAGTCCTCAATCCACTAGATGCAGGTGTGATATATCCAATTTCTGATAGTGATTGGGTGTCTCCAGTGCAGGTAGTCCCTAAGAAAACTGGAATCACGGTTGTTAAAAATGAAGATGGTGACAAAGTACCAACTAGAGTCCAAAATGGATGGAGGGTCTGTATTGACTACAAACGCCTCAACAATGTAACCCGGAAAGATCATTTTTCCCTGCTATTCATTGACTAGATGTTGAAAGGATTGCAGGTAAGTCTCATTATTATTTTCTTGACGGATACTTAAGATTTAATCAAATTCCTATGGCTCTTGAGGGCCAAGAGAAAACAACCTTTACTTGTCCCTTTGGAATATTTGCCTATAAAAGAATGCCTTTTGGTCTGTGCAATACCCCTACTAATTTTCAGAGATGTATGGTTTCTATATTCTCTGATTTTGTTGAGAAAAACATAGAGGTTTTTATGGATGATTTTACTGTGCACGGTGAGTCTTTCGATGACTGTTTGAAAAATCTTGAAGTAATCCTCAAACGATGTATCGAAACTAACTTGGTTTTGAATTTTGAGAAAAGTCACTTCATGGTTGATCATGGGATTGTTTTAGGCCATGTCATTTATAAGGAAGGAATTAAGGTAGACCAAGCAAAGATAGACATTATCAAGAATCTACCTTACCCCTCTTCAGTTAGAGAGGTTCTTTCTTTCCTTGGTCTTGCAGGATTTTACAGGCGGTACATCAAAGATTTCTCTAAGGTGGTAGAACCCATGTGTAAACTCCTCCAAAAAGATGTCGAGTTTAATTTTGACGATGCTTGCAAAGAAGCATTTGACAAGCTGAAAGATAAGCTCACGACAACACCAGTTATAGAACCACCAGACTGGAGTTTACCCTTCGAAATCATGTGTGATGCCAGCAACTCAGTAGTAGGAGTGGTACTTGGCCAAAGGACGGGAAGAGAATCACGCGTTGTCTACTACGCATCTAAAATGTTGGACGAAGCCTAGAAACACTACACAACAATAGAAAAATAGCTATTTGCAATAATATTTTCCCTTGATAAATTTAGGTCATACCTGTTGGGAACTAAAGTTATTGTGTTCTCTGATCATACAGCACTAAGGTATCTCTTGACCAAGAAAGAAGCAAAGCTGAGGCTGATCAGATGGATTCTCTTACTCTAAGAATTCAACCTCGAGATCAAGGATAAAAGTGGAAAAGAGAACCTAGTAGCGGACAATCTAAGTAGATTGGTGAGCAAAGACTCAGACCTTGTGATTAATGAATTCCTAGATGAACATCTATACCTGATAAGAGGAGTATTTCCTTGGTACCACCACATAGCCAACTATTTGGCCAGAGGTATGTATTATGGTGAGTTAACCTCTTTCCAGAAAAATAAGATTAGAAAAGACTCTAGGAAATATATTTGGGATGAGCCATATATGTGGAGAATAGGTTCAGATCAACTGCTTACGAGATGTGTGAAACAGAATGAAGTTCCCTCTGTTTTAAAACATTGTCACACATCCCCTAGTGGTGGACACTTCAGTGGGAAGAAAACTGCTTACAAGGTTTTAGAAGCAGGTTTCTATTGGCCCACTATTTTTAAAGATAGCAAAAGATTTTGCCAAGAATGCCATGAATGCCAGAAAATGGGCAATATTAGTGCCAAAAATTAAATGCCAATGAACCCAATTTTAACTTGTGAAATATTTGATTTATGGGGTATTGATTTTATGGGACCTTTCCCTAATTCTAATGGCAATACTTATATTCACTTAGTTGTGGATTATGTTTCCAAGTGGGTAGAAGCTAAGGCCACTCGAGCAGACGATGCTAGAATTGTTATATCCTTTTTCAAATCTAACATTTTCAGCAGATTTGGAGTCCCTCGAGGGATCGTTAGCGAACGAGGGACTCACTTTTGCAACATGATCGTTGGAGCTTTGTTCAAGAGACATGGAATTACGCATCGAGTGTCTATTGCCTACCACCCACAAACAAACGGCCAGGCTAAAGTTTCCAATAAATAGATCAAGTCAATCTTAACGAAGACAGTTAATCCTTCAAGGAAAGACTAGAGCCAGAGGCTAGACGAGGCACTCTGGGCCTACAGAACAACTTACAAAGCACCAATAGGGATGACCCCATTCAGAATGGTGTATGGTAAGGCTTGTCATCTACCTGTTGAACTGGAGCATAAAGCATATTGGGCCATCAAACGAATGAACATGGACATAGATGCAGCTGGAGAATAGAGGAAACTGGACATTCTTGAACTTGAGGAGCTGAGGAACCAATCCTATGAGAATTCTAAAATCTTCAAAGCAAAGACAAAGGAATACCACGACAAAAGGATCATACGAAAGAGATTCTTCCCTGGACAAAAAGTTTTACTTTATGATTCCAAATTCAGGATTTTCTCTAGGAAACTAAAGACCAAGTGGCATGGACCCTTTATAATTGTTGAATTTTTCCTCATGATGTAGTGACTATTTTGAACCCCAAAATAGATATCAAAATGAAAGTCAATGGCAAAAGATTGAAACCCTACTTGGAGGAACTACAATCACAAGTCGTAGAAGAAGAAATGGTGGAAGAAGCTCCACCAATTAAGGAGTGACAAAATAAGAAAACTCCTATGTCCAGCCTAGGACAATAACCAAGGGAGCTACTTGGGAGGCAACCCATGTTTTTTAGTATTTTAGTTGTATTTTATTTTGAATCTTAATTTTTGATCAAAACTCTGCGTTTTTAGATCAGGCGAAAAAAGAGACCAAGGCGAAATCATTTTGACCAAGGGGTTGATGTCTGACACGTGACCACAAAAAGTATAAAGCGGCAGAGGAAGAAGGATAGAACCCTACCACTTCCTCAACCCTCCGACTTCCTCACTTCTGCAACATCACGATCTCCATTACTCCAGTAACAAATCAATTCATGGCAGGCCGTAACTCCGCACCACCCACCTCCTTCAATTTCACTGCTGATCAACCTAGGCGTTACACCATGGCTGATAGGTATATAAGAGATGCCCTGGATCAAAACACTCTAGATTCCTACCCGTTTCCCCAGCCCAGACTCCCAACCATGGTAGATCAAGGACACCCTAATATGCCCATCCGCGTTTGCTTCTCAGCCGAGCAACAAGCGATTCTCACTACTGAACATGAGTAGCTTATTGGCTCCTTTCGTAGAGCCAGGGCCCATCCTTATGTTGGCCCTACCTCCGAGGCAGAGAGGCAACGATACACTATAGAGGTTGCGCCACTGCCAGGCTTTTCTACCCCAGCCGTCGCCACCGTTCTAGTCTCAGAACAACCGTCAATAACAGCCAGGCGGAAAAGAAAGGGCAAAGAGCCAAAGGACGCTAGCAGACCAAGGGCCTCTTTTGAGAAGCGACACATTCCAGTCGATATGACTTCCACTCGACCTACAGATATCACTTTCCCTAACCTTGCAGAACTAGGAGGTTGGTTGAATGTACACTCTAGAGAACGGAAGAATCAGGAAACCCTCCTCGCTCTCAACGGTTTGATCATCCCCATTATGGTCTTGGATGAGAGCCTCTTATTCAAATTCAGTTTGGATATTTGGACCCGGTGGATGGTAAAACAGATAGGTTGGGAGCCTATCTTTTACCCCACAGACCCTACTTATTTCGAGCTAATCTTGGAATTTTATTCCACCTTTTCTTTTTGTGGTGATTATTTGCTTAACGCTAGGGGTGAGGCTGACATCCACAAGAGTAGAGTGATCGACTTTCGTTTGTGCGGGTTGTAGTATGGTTTGAGCATGTACGAATTTGATCAAATGCTAGGATTCGCTCCTAGCTACGGGCCACCTTATGATTGGAATGAATGAGTTCTGTATGATATCCCGAATGATTGGCTAGCCCAGGAAGTTTACAGAGAGCTCACCGGAAACCCCAATGCTATTTTCCCTCACCCGTCCGCCAATTCTGCGTTCCTTTGCGACCTAGCACTCCGAATACTCCACCACGTGTTCACCATCTCTTTCTATGGCAACAAATCCACCCGTCTGATGAAACCAGAGCTCTTCCTCTTATGGTGCTTGATCAAGGGAAGAGTGTTAGCCTCGGCTACTAGTTAGCCAAGAATTTTAATCATTGAGATAGGAGCTTGGTCCTTGGTCCCATCATCATTAGGCTCGCACGCCAGACGATTAGATTGAACGCCTAGACGAAGCTAATGGAGTGCTCTATCAAAAGAGTTTTCACCTTGAAAGTAATGGATGACTTGGGCTTCTTCTGTATCTAAGATAACAAAGTTGTCTATGCCATGGGAGTAACACCACCACCAGCGCTGCGACTTTTCGGGAGTGTCCACCGTGGAGTTTTCAACATTATTCCCCTGCGCAATTGTCAAAGGATAGGGGAGCGAGCTCGCCTAGAAAAGGAAGAAATAGAATAGCTATACCTCCTCATCCTCTACCCCAGACCAAATGCAACAACAGATCTTAGATCTCCTCCAGCGACATAGCGACGCCATCGACACGATATAGGAGGTGCTACTCCAAATATCCACAGTCTGCTAGAAAACCTTGGATTCTCTCATTCTATTCCACACCAAGATTGACCACCCTGATCCAACTGCCCCCTCAACTTCCCGCATGAATATAGACTCAGGCTCTGAGTCTGAGTGACCTACCCCTAGGTTTTTCCCTTTCTTTGTACATAATTTTTATTTTTGAATGATTTTTGACTATTTTCCTTCCCACACATTGAGGACAATGTGTCCGCTAAATGTGTGTGTGTGTGTGTG
>NBIL01062105.1:0-12464 GCA_002752925.1 Viola pubescens var. scabriuscula | reverse complement strand
GACTCCAAGCAATAGAGTATAAAAATTACATACATAATTTTTTTTTAAACAATAGAGTATGAAACTTATTTGGTCAAACCGGTTCAACTAAGTTCCGTTGAGCAGTTACATTTTCAGTATTTGACATCTTATCAAATCAGCTTAAAGAATTTTTATATAATAAATTGAAAGATAACACTGAAAAATACTAATTAAATCATTTACGAAATAAATATTTTGGCCAAAAAAAATAAAACTTATGCAAACACTTTAGAACCGAGGAAATATTACGTACCTGAATTAGCAGCAAAGGGCAGCCGATAATGCCCGAAGAGGAAGGAGGATCATAAAGCAGGTCTTGAAGGTAGGGAGATGGTGGTTTAATTGCATCCATAGCCTCAAGTTGTTGAAGAGAAACATCAGCATCAGCTTCTATGAACAAGACTCCTAGGCCTAGTTCTCCGGTGCAATCCACCATTAGCTGACGGTTCGGTCCTTCCTTTAGCCGGCCGGCCAGCGGGTAGTAATACACCAAAGCACGAGCTAATGCATCTCGTATAACCCCAACGGCGTCGTTTTTGATACAATTATTATTATTGGAGAGGAAGAAAATGAAGGGCATTTGGATACGAAGACCTTCTTGGTCATCAATATCTGAGAGGTATTTGACCTCTCTCGGTGGTTGTTTTGCTGGAATTACTAGCTGTGCTTCTTGGCGTCTCACCGTCAAAACTAATTTGGAGCAATTTGGTGCCATTTTAATTGCTAATTAATCCAAATTAATGGTACGTACTATATGCTATGCAGACAACATCCTTTTATATGTGTAACAATGTACTGTAGTTAATTAGTAGAACATCAAAAAGTCAGAACCGGCCGCCGTTTTATTATTGAAGCAGGAGAAAAAAAGTCAGAGCCATCGAATTATTATTTTTATTCAAGTTTCCGAGCTGTATATATTGAATTTCAGCAAACGCGTACCAAATGTAGATACCAAGTTATAATTGATAAGATATATAATTCTGGTCGAGTCGTTAAAGAAATTATTCATCTTTAATTGATTTTTTCAAGTTAAAATTTAGAGATTTTGAAAAATTATATTGAGAGAGTCACTTCTTTAATACTCAATCGATGTTAGTCTTTTATTGAAAAATTAGATAAAACGCGTAGAAAACTATTATGTACGCCTTAATTTGTTAATTAGTCACATATCCAATTAGTGAGGCGTACTAATCACATTGTTAGCTTTAACCAAAATGATTAATTTATAGTGCAATGCGTTTTCAGTGTTTTTTATGTTGATTTGTACATAACCACACACAGCAAAAATTCTCTTAGTTCTTTTTTTTTCTGTATTTTTCCGGATTAATCTCATTCAATTATTTTTCGCATGAAAATGAATATACTTTATTATTCTTACTATTATTAATCCGGTCGACTAGTTATTATTATTCTTCTTAATAGCTTTTAGTTTCTAGGGCATGGGCTTGTATCTCGGCAAGCCTTTTCCCCTCTAGTTTGGGCTTCAACTAATGGCGCACCTCTAGTCCACAGCCAGAGCCGAAGCCCGGCCCATAAAGTGATAACCGGAAACACTTGGGTGTCCTCCATCTCTACGTGTTACATACGAACATCACAGCATCAACCGTTAAACGCAACATCATTACCGTCATTTTACACATTAGCCCTCCATTACTTCGGCGAATTACATTTCTCACCTTCTTTAAGCCTTTTCTCCTCTCTTGCAAATCTCCCATTTGTTGTCGTTCCAGTTGAACTGAGTCCCTAACTCATCATATCTCGCCTGCAGAATTCATTTTTTCCCATGGTACGTCATAAATCTTCCTTCATTTTTCTGTAACTTTATTCTTCAATCCTAGGGTTTCATTTGATAATAGATCCAGCTTTGTTGTTTATTCTGTTAAATCATTTTCTGCTTCGGAGAATCAGATTTTTTATTTATTTATTTATTAACGTTTTGGTTCAAGTGATATCGTTGTCTGAGAAAATTTAGATATGCTCGATTTAGGCTCAGTCATTTCAATCATTGTGGTGTATGGATTTGTGCTGTTCAATTACTATCTGAACTGATATTTGATTTTGCTGCTTAGGATTTAGGAATTTTGAACGTTATTGTCTATGCTTGTACTAAGGTTCAGTCGTTTTGCTTTCCGTTATTTATGGGCAGGCACCCATTAGGGGTATTCTTTCCCTGCAAAGAGCAGCTTTGGCTCATCGTCAAATTGAGAGTTGGGGTACTGGCATCAGAGCATTTAGCACCCAAGCTCCCACAAATTCTGGTGCTCCTCAACCTTCGAAAAGTTCTGGTGCTCCACAAGCTCCAGCAAGTTCTGGTGCTCCTCAAGCTCCAGCAAGTTCTGGTGCTCCTCAAGCTCAAGCTCAAGCTCAAGCTCAAGCTCCACCTCCACCCCCTCCTCCAGAGAAAACTCATTTTGGAGGCTTGAAAGATGAGGACCGGATATTTACAAACTTGTATGGGTTGCATGATCCTTTTCTAAAGGGTGCAATGAAGCGGGGCGACTGGCACAGGACTAAGGACTTGGTACTCAAAGGTACTGATTGGATTGTTAATGAAATGAAGAAATCTGGACTCCGTGGGCGGGGTGGTGCTGGTTTCCCTTCTGGTCTCAAATGGTCATTCATGCCAAAAGTGTCTGATGGTCGCCCTTCTTATCTTGTTGTTAATGCTGATGAAAGTGAACCTGGAACGTGTAAAGACAGGGAAATTATGCGTCATGATCCTCACAAGCTGCTGGAGGGCTGCTTGATTGCTGGTGTAGGAATGAGAGCTACTGCTGCTTATATCTACATCAGGGGAGAATATGTGAATGAGCGTTTGAATCTGGAAAGAGCCAGAAAAGAAGCTTATGAAGCTGGGTTGTTGGGCAAGAATGCATGTGGATCAGGTTATGATTTTGATGTCCATATCCACTATGGCGCTGGTGCTTATATCTGTGGTGAGGAAACAGCACTTTTGGAAAGCCTTGAAGGAAAGCAAGGGAAACCCAGATTGAAGCCTCCTTTCCCAGCTAATGCGGGGTTGTATGGCTGTCCTACCACTGTTACTAATGTAGAAACTGTGGCAGTCTCTCCCACAATTCTAAGGCGTGGGCCAGAATGGTTTGCAAGTTTTGGGAGGAAAAACAATTCCGGGACAAAGTTATTTTGTGTGTCAGGTCACGTTAACAAACCCTGTACTGTTGAAGAGGAGATGAGTATAACACTAAAGGAGTTAATAGAGAGGCACTGTGGAGGAGTTCGAGGTGGATGGGATAATTTACTTGCAGTCATACCTGGTGGTTCCTCTGTCCCGTTGCTTCCAAAGCACATATGTGACGATGTGATGATGGATTATGATGCACTCAAGGCTGTCACGTCAGGATTGGGGACTGCAGCTGTCATTGTGATGGATAAATCCACTGACGTTGTTGATGCTATTGCAAGGCTGTCTTACTTCTACAAGCATGAGAGCTGTGGGCAGTGCACTCCATGCAGGGAGGGAACTGGGTGGCTTTGGATGATCATGGAAAGGATGAAGGTCGGTAATGCAAAGTTGGAAGAGATAGATATGCTTCAGGAGGTGACCAAACAGATTGAAGGACACACAATCTGTGCGCTTGGTGATGCTGCAGCTTGGCCAGTGCAGGGTCTCATAAGGCATTTCAGGCCAGAGCTTGAGAGAAGGATAACGGAGCGTGCACAGAGAGAGTTGTTGGAGGCTGTTGCTTAAGGCTTTTCATACAGGTTTCTTCTCATATCTCAGACTTCTTAACTATACTTTACAAAATTGTACTGTGACCATCTATGTAGTTTGTGTAATATCATCATGAAGTGGAAAGATAACCAAGAAGCCATAATAAAAATTTGCCCATGGATGGATTTTGAACTATTACTAGAATGAGGTAATGTTAGGATGACCAGTTTATCCTTGTAGAATGTTATGTAAAAAATTGTCCTCATTCAACAAAATGTTAGGATCACCAGTTTATCCTTGTAGAAGATGAAATGAAACTGGCAGTGCTTGTGTAAGAGAGAGAGTGGGGGAGGAGGAAGGAAAGTCCTTTCCTGCGAGTTTTATTTTAATTAACTCTTGGTAATTCTGAGATGCACTGCAGTGTTATAATAAAGAACTTCTATCTTCTTATGCTCAGTTAAAAGATGTGTGAATCTAGTTTCAGTTGGATTAAAAATGTCAGTAGGTTCTAAGGTTCCTATGTTCCCTCTAAGAGAATTATCTTCCTCTAACTGAAAGTGGATGCATAGCTTTGGTTAAAGTAGTATAAAAGGAAAAATGACAAAATGGTCGTGTACTGTGAAAAATAATGCACTCGAATGGAAGCCTGAAGTATCAATGCTGCTTAGTCTATGGGGTAAAATGTCAACAGTGTCTAGTACAGTCAAGCATCATTAGCTTAGCTTCTTTATTTTTTTCTCTTGCCTTCAAACTTTTCAGTCTTTCACGTGTTATATTGATTCTGTTGAGCTACTTTCCATGGAACATTGCATGGCGTCTACTGGATTTTCTATTTGTGCAATGACATATTCAAGCTGCTTCTATGCAGGGACAATTGTGACTGTGCTTGGATGTCATGGAATAAATGAAGAAACCACCATATTTATTTGGTGGTCAGTTACTTGGCCATCGGGCAATCCTGTTAGCCTTTTGTTTGTTTTTAAAGCTGTATCAACTCAAGAGTTTCGGTATCCCAGCATGATTATAATTCGTCCAGGAAGGGATTTCTTGTTAGCTATTTAACATGTCGTCGACCACATCTTGAAAACATTGTCGATAATCTGTATTTGATTTCTGTGATCATAGATTTTTTTCTGGTTCTATAATAAAACTGCAAGTTGTTTGCATCAGCTTTTAGGTGATTATGACCTAAACTCAAGCAAACAGGCTTTGTGTTTTGTTGGTTATAGTTTCCAGGTGGCCTAAAGTTTAACTGGGCCATTTGAGTACATGCTTGAATTCGAATAAGTTGGGGCCAAAAAGTTGCCTAAATTCATCTGCCCTGCACTGCAGAGCGTGTGTGTTTATCCTTTCTAGCATATAACCAATGAGTTACATGTTTATTGGTAGATATATTCTTTTTTTTATAATTATTAATATATTTTTAAGTAGCTAATATCCTAAAACAACTAAAAAAAATCAATAATTGAAAACCTAAATTGCTCTTATTGTTTGTACCGTTCATTCAATATAGCCTATTACAATGTTTATAATATATTTTTTAAATGACATTATATAATAATTTTTTTCCGAAAGCAGCCATATATTAAATTAAACTATATGGTTACGTTTTTTTTGCCTAAAACAATCTCTTTAAAAAAATTATCTTAAAAAATGATTTTGAAGAAAGAAATCTAGAAGATTATAATTTTTGGAATCTCTACCTACAAAACAAAGATTATATTAAACTTGTTTAATTATTAAAAGATAAGTTTCTGTTAAATTTTAAATTCCAACCCACACCAGATATAGATCAATCCTTATCACACTAGAATTTTTTAATATTTTCCTTTTATTTATTTATAGATAAACAACAATTTCAGCCTATTTTTTCTAGAAATCAATATTAGCTGGACTAGGCGACCAACCCCTATACCTCAGCCATGTGGCAACCGGGCCCATCCAAACCAAAATAAAAAAAAACAACTGGTCAAATTTGCTTGACAAGAAGTTCATTGCATACCAAACACAAGTTTTTCATTTTTAGATATCTACTTGGAATTGCAATTAGAGTTGTCAATCATTATTCTTGTCAAAAAGCAAAGAAACACAATCATTCGTTATCCTATCAAATTCCAATACATATGGCTACAGGAGTTTCACCGTCTGATGATGGTCATGGCGGCAGTGGCGGCGGCAGTGGCAGCTCTACTCCTCCAAATCCTTTTATTCATCCGGCTATTTCTTGCTCCGGCGAACAAGTGAATGTTATTGGGGAATCCGGTCGAGTTGGTTCGAAAGATGATATGGGAGATGTATTTTTCGGGACAGATGATGGGATTGAGGATGGCATGTGCAAAGAAGATGTGCTTGAGTATTACAGGAGGGGAAGCGCCATGGAATCCTTGAGCAAGAAGAGACGGAAGAAGAAGAGCTCAAGCGTCACTGATTGTTTCGAGTTCTTGAAACTTATTTTTCGTTTTCGTATTAATTAGATGTTAAGATCAATTAGTTTTAGATTGTTCGTTTGGGTAGGAAATTCTGCATCCAATCTCTTGTGTTGTGATGTAGTAAGCTGCTTCATCGTTGCTCAATTGTTAATACCTCTCCTGCTTATGAATCCCAGAAAAAAAAATTAGGCAACTTAAATAATCTATAGAAAGATAATAATACAGAATGATTTTGTTTGCCTTTTTACCTAAATTTTGTCAAATCTTCCAAAAACAGCAGTAAAACTATGCTGGCAATACTGTTGATTTTGAAGGGAAAAACCATATGGCAAGCCAAATAGCCAACGGTTATGCAACTGAAGCAGATGACTTTCAGATCCTCGCTATCACTTCCGAGCATAAGATTAATCGAGGAATAAAGCCTTGCGTAACGAGAAAAAGGAGAGCATTTTAACTATCTAATAGTTCTAATAATTATAAAATTTTATTTTCCAATTCATTTATTTTTGTACTGTCATTTTAATTTATTTTAGGTTTTTATTTCTTTGGATGACAATCCTGCAATAAATCATTGGCACCAGGACTGGCCATGGTGGGCCTGAGTGCAACTTGCCGGGAGGAAACAAGGACAACAGGAAAGAGAGAAATAAAATAACAACACTTGAATACAATTTAAGGCCTTGAGTATTTGTGGTTCTACTCCTTTTAACATACTATTGTCACTAATTAAAAAAAAAACTACTTTGAGTAACAGAAAAAAGATACAACAGCCATCGCAAAAAGACAATGTTACATTGCATACATTTCTTGGCTTCCACGAACCTTCCCCCTTCAAAAGTACTACTAATTGTGGACATGCTGCATATAAATTTCAAGCAAAAACAAAAACAAAAGAATGTGATCTTCCACATTACCTGTTTTCAGGTCAACTAAGATCTTCTGCTTACGGAAAAGAATTGTTGACGAATCCAAACTATCGGCCAGAAACATTGTGTACAGGCACGCACATTGTGAGCCTTGACATGTTGCAGATGACAGAAGGATAACTTCTGCTATTTAGAACATTCTTCTCATTTACCCTGATGAGATTCAGTATCTTCCTTCTCGTAGTCATTGTTTTCTTTGCTGCTTTGCATCTCTAGCAGTTTCTGCTCTTCTCCTTCTTCATTCTGAGCAGCTTTTATGTCAGGCACGGCCTTGGGCTTGTTGCTCGTAGACTGCTGATACATAATTCCACCTCCCATACAAATGAGAAGCCCCACTGTTCCAATGAAGGTTGAATGCTTGTCCCAAACAACCAAATTGATTACAACTGTCAACAGCTTGTTAACTACACCGAGAACTGTATATCCCGTTGCTGAAATCGCCCTCCGGCAAGAAAATCCAAAGAAGGATATGGCTAAGCCAAACAAGCAAGATAACCCAACAGGCAAAACCACTGAAAATGAGTGCCAATCTGATTCATCTGAGATTTCATGCTGTATCTTCTTTAGTTCCCCCATTATAAACAATTCCAAGGGAAAGAGTAGGAGGGCCTCAAGATTGTTGTACAGCACAAGGCCCCATGTGTTTAAGCCAATGGTCATAACAACATGCTTAATGTACACAAAATCAACAGTCATGCTTACCAAGTATGCTACAGCCCAGGCATAAGCCGTAAGCGTGAATTGGTAATCTGTTAGAACATAAAGCACACTTCCACCGAAGATGGTGGAAAGAGAGATCCATGTCTTCAATGATGGCCATGGTTGGTGTAGAAAAACGGTCTCTCCCAATGCTACAAATATAGGGACCACAGATCGGAAGACAATGAAGGTATCAACATTGGCATGGAGTAGGAGCTCACTGTTTGTAAACAGCGAGAGATAGAACATAATGGCTGCGGGAAGGAATCGCCACATGGTCAGAAGGTCAAGTCGGTCATGCTCTAAAAGTTTGAGCTGTCCGAAAATGAAAACACCCGCTGCACTCGTGAAATACTGTAAAGCAGTTAGTGCTCCAGGATAAGGGAATTTCATGATAGCCCACTTGTTGATGATGGAAAGCAAGGAAGCTGAAATGCAATACCCAGCAGCGACACCATAGATTGAAGTTTGCTTAAGGAAGAGGCTGTACCAAGTCTCCTGAACCTCGAATGTAGGAGAAGAGTCACCCAGACTTTTCGGTTTCTGACCAAGTTTAGGATTCTCCACATCGGTAGGCATTCTGAAGAAAAGTGGTCTGACAGGCAGAAAAATCACATAATTAGTTAGAGAGCAATTTCATGCTGCGAATGCATGATCTTCACGGGAGAAATCTAAAACATTTCAAAAAAACCTTAAATCAGCAATGATCCAGGTACATGCTCTAATTACGCAAGAGAACACCAATCTAAGTATTCCTCAGGTATCGGCAGAAAAAAAAGGTTTCTTCACAACCAGCTGCCAACTGTTGTCTCCTCTTAAGAAACAACAAGTTAAAGCAATTCTAGTGAAATGCAAAGCTCTCAAGTACAAATAAGCTCCCCAGTTCTCATAAACAAACACAAGAGAAATGAAAAGAGTGAAAAAACCATTAACAAAAACTACTTTCAGACAAAGTGCTAAACTTTATTGAATCACACAGCTGTTTAACCCATTACCCACATTAACCTTCCACCGACTCTCTCCCAAAAATTCAAGCTCCATTGACAAAATTTCAACAATTCAAAATGTGGGTTTCCTTCAAAATCCAACACTAACAAGGGTTTAAGAAGCGAGCAAGCAAAACCAAATCAAAGATACATGAGAAACAAAAGTGAACGAGGAAAACCTACCTCTGGATCTCAAATTTACACCCAGAGCCCGGTCCTAAGCGAGGGACAGCAGCAGCGGCAGGTTTTAGCTTACGCAAGGAGTAATTTATTGGCGCCGATTAGTTGCGATTGGTAATTTCCGAACAGAGAAATTTCCTCCCTTTTTTTTGCTGGTTATTTTTGATTCGTTGCAGTTTAAGCATCATTTGAGAGGTTTTATATTTATATGCTGCTAATAGGAGGGGATTTGTTTTTTCTCTCCTTTTTAGCGTTTTTGGGTTGAAAGTAACAATGTTTTTTTTGGCGGACTATAACTATTTTTATTTGCTCATTGTCCACCCTTCATCGACTGCCCCCCAAACTTTTCAAAAGTCATATAATAGTCCCTTCAATTTTATTTTATTTTATCTAATCCTCTTTTTTTTGGTCCAAAATTTCAATATTTCCCCCTATGTTTCCATTTTTTTTTAAAAAAAATCCTAATATAGTCCCTAAACTAAAGTTTTATATCTTTATTTTTATAGGTTTTTAACTGATTTAATATTTAAATTATCTTTTAGTGATAAATAAACATATATTATTAACTTTTATAATTTTCTTAGATGATTCCTCTAATTTTATATATTAGGAAGTCAAACAAACAAAGAAACAACACATTCTTTCCATTTAGTAACGTGTGCTCGCCAAAATTTTAATCTAGGTCGACGATTAAAATGTATAATTACTCGAATCAACTATATATTACTTAAGAAATTAGAGTTTGGAATCAATTATGCTTACATTATTTTTAATGTATTACTTATGGAACTATATTGCAAAAATCACTTACATGTGTTGCTTTATGTTTTAAAGATTTTTTATAGACTGCTGAAAACGTTTTGCTTTTAAATTCGAGTCGTTTTTATTTTAATATGGAGGGTGGGACTTTATATTTCATTTTTTTTTGTTTACTTTTTTTCCATTTTTTGTTTTTAGTGTTTAAGAAAACAATTTGTGTGATTGTTGATAAGGAGACAGAGAAAACGTTTTTTTAGAATTAGTGACGTAGATTGGTGAAAAACGAAATGATGGTATGAAATGATCTGTCAAAATGCATTTGCTACTACTCTAAAAGGGAAAAAGAAGCATTTATGATTATTAATTGTTAAATATTTAAAAATAAATACACGTCTTTTTCCATCCTTAATTAAGGTTTTGAGTTCGAATCTTAGAAATGAAAAAAATCATACTAAGAGAAATATCACTCTTTGATGACTCAATAGAACTCAAACGAGATTAAATATCAATTGAGAGGACAACCAAATAATCGAAAATAAATACCCGCCCATCGCAGGCAACATTTTTTAAAATTGATTTATTAAATGATTAGTTGAAATATCAAAGTCAATTTGAATTTAGTGTCACGCTGTCACTACATATATTATATACACACGTATTTGCATTAAAATATTACTCTTAGTTTCTACTCGAGATCTAAACACACACTCCCATTAATTAACATATTTAAGAAGTATTTTATTAGTAAAGTATGAGCCAGCCATGTTTCCTTTTATCGAATCGAGGGTCGGAATTTAATAGCGGTAAAATATGCGGCATTCTTTGCGTTCTAGATTACTTATAATTTTAAGTTTTTTTTAAAAAAAAAATTACTGGTCATTTTTCTACATTTTAGATAAATTTTAATATAATTTTACTCGATTACTTCTTAATATGAATTTAATTAACAATCCCAAAGATAATTAAATACTAGATTTTCCCCTACTCAATGATTAGTATTTCATTGCCCCTTAATTCTTTATCTTTTTCGACAAAAGATTAGTTTTATTTGAGTATGATGTACTCCCTCCTTTTTTTATTTGTCGTTTTAACTCAAAAATCGTTGTTCTTTTTAAATTGACACTTTGATAAAAAGTGTGCAAAAAGTATTTTTTTTGTCCATTTCAGTTGCCCGCTTTGTCCTTGTCTGCTGCCCGCCTGCCCGCACAGCTGCCCACCCTAACCAAAAGTTATTTTATTCATTTTTTTAGTATTATTCTTAATACTCGTGATTTGCCCCAAAGTGACAAATAAAAAGGGACGGAATGAGTAGTTTTTAAGGAAGTGACTCTTTCAGGATAATTTTTTATTTTTTGTAAACTCAAATTTAAAACATAAATGACAAATATTTTATAAATAGATTATAACTAATTTTTTGTTGGTCAAAGGATAATCACATCTGACACTCATCATCTAATAGTAAAATAGTCAACGGATCATCTGCATAATTTAGGTGTAGGGGAGTGCTCCTTATTCAAATCCAAAGTGACAATGGATGACGTTAAAGTCCAATCCAAGCACTCCAGCTGCACCCATCATCTCCCCATTCAAGCCCGTAAGAATTCATAATCTGGAAAAAACCTCCCTCGCGTGTTCCGTTCACACTAGGTGATCAAAATGGCATGACCCGGTATATCATCTGCATCTTGGGAGAAATGATATATAGTTTGACACGAACTTCTAGCCCATCTTTCGGCCGCTTTGAAATTAGCAACAAACGGGCCGTGCATTATAAGTTTGGTCTTTAAGGTAGCCCAATCATACTAGTTACTCGACCCGTGCTACAACACTTGAGATTGTAGTTATTTAAATCGGCAACTCGGTAGCGAGTCCACGGCTATAAACATAAACAAAATAAAAATTACAATTCAATTCAAATTCTTATACCACCACCATAAATCTAAATCAAAAAAGAAGTCCTAAGACTTTTGGAATCAAACAACTCAAATTTTAATTTCGATCAAGCAGAAATTGTATCGCTATGGAACACAATTCTGATATGCCAAATGATGATAATAAAAATCAAAACGGGTCAGAATATTTCAATTGTAGTCAACTTGAGAACAACACACAAGCAAATGTCAACAAAAGATCACCAAAAAAGAAGAAAAAAATCCACAATTTCAAAACAAGAAGGATTAATCACAAAATTGGGTAAACACAATGTCATTGTACTAATAATGTTAGAACTGAATTCTTAAAACTTCATCTTACACTATATTAAGTAAATGGACAAAAGTAAAAAAAAGCTAAAACCTTTTGGAAGGAGAATGAAAAAAACTCTATAGGTTTGAGGAAATTAATAAGTAAACTCTAGGTATGAAAAAAAATTACCAAATTATTTATATATGTTGTTTAAACCTTTTTTATTGGATTTGTGTTAAGATTTACTATTGATTGATCATTTATATTTGTGTTTTTAATTTATTCTTTGATTCAGAAATAAAAATATCTTGCGCCACATAAAAAAAAAATTAAAATTTCAAACCTAATCCCATGATTTAAGAAGCTATGTCTCATTTTCTTTATCTCAAAATAAGTTCTCCCACAAGTTTTTTAAGTACATATTATCATTGCATTTCAAAAGTCCAGTGCATCGGTGTTGAATCATTTGAAACTAGTATGTAAAAAAACCATTAATGCTACCAAAAAAAAAAACAGAATATAAAACATGCTAATTAATAAATCACAATAATTAAAAAAATAATTGCAAAATTAAAATACTAGATAAAACTGAAGAGTTACCCTAACA
>NBIL01062069.1:0-22840 GCA_002752925.1 Viola pubescens var. scabriuscula | reverse complement strand
CCCCCAAGAAAAAAAAAACCCAAATCACATAAAATTTATTTTAAAAATGTTTAATTTTTTTTAGATAATTATTGGCGTAAAGAGAGTTATGAGCAGAATATTCTATTACATTATCATATTAACTAATCTATTATACATAATTTGTTACCTTCAACTTTGTATATCCTAAGTGATTAAATATAAACCCCAAACCCTTATACCCTATACTCCTAATCTGAACCCGCTGTCTCAAAACCTCAAACCATAAATTGAGAATATGGGTAATTAAGGATTCTAATTTTAATTACAAAATGACACATTAATATGGAGACTTATTAATTCTAAGTTCTATCTCTTAAAATTTCATCCAGTAAGTCTTAACCCTAAACCTCAATCGGACACTCGGACAATAAATTCATCTCAATCGGATACTCAAATAATATATTCACCTTAGACCCCATACCCTATACCCGAACCAGCATAAAATATAGAGACATTCACAGGACCAAAATTAAGAAACCGACAAAAAGAATAGTAGTAACAACATAGTAAAAGGTGACATTCGGTAGAAAAAATAAAAAACGTTAGGTAAATAAATTAAATTTGGCCTCAAATGTTGGAGAAATTGACTTTGTATATTTGTATCTATGTAGAGCTTGCTAAACCTTATTTATGGAAAAAAATTTACCTTAATCAGACATATGAGCGCAAAATTATGGTTGGTCAAAGTTCGTGTTGACCGATAGATAATTCGAAAGCATTTGTGTTGGATATTTAGCCTCAAAACGCTGACAACATAATATACAATTAACTTCAGCCTGCAATATTTCTCATTTCAGCAGTCTATCAGAAGACAACCGATTCAAGATATAGTTAACTATGTCTAGGGATGAGAGCACTATCTCAAACCAACTTGTACCAATCTACTCTAGGTTGTTCACTTGTTTACTCCTTAAAGCATCCCATGCACTTGAAACATTGAAAATTCCACTAGATGACAACCCCCCAAGTAACTGAATCTCTTTGACAAACTATAAGATAGATTTGGCCACAAATTGCATCTCAAATGTCCACCAATGCATCTGATCTTGCAGGAGGCCATTTCCAATTCTCTTAGTCATTAATTTGTCCCAAACCATGACACCAGGAGAAGGAGCTCCCTACCTGCACAAGTAGATAAGGCTTGGAGAAGCTTTCTTTTATATATATAAAAAGAAAATATAATTAATCATTAGGTAAGGAAGAAAGCTCGTAAGCGTATTTGCCCATCATTGGCTGTTTTGCTCCTGCTTCTGGCTCATGATCATCTGATTTTATTAAAATTTATTTTATTTTCTTGCGCAAGGATGATTTGGACTCTGTTACTATATAACAACAAAATGCAAATACTTACGTGAATAGTTCACTTAAGAGAATGTTGGTATTAACGTTGAACAAAAAGATTTAAAGAGAATGTTTTCATATATACTCGATCGATCGTAAACCTTATTATTTTTTGAGAAAAAAATTTGTTTTGTTAATATAAAAATATTAAAAAAAAATCTTTTCAAACGTGAGAAAGTTACATGGGGTAAAATGTCATTTAACCGAACCAAACATACTCTTAAGTATTATTGTCTTCCTCTCTCATTCCTTTACTTTTATTTTTCAATCGTAGATGTTTCATTGTTCCGGCTTCAAGACATGGATGTCTTTGAGTGATAACTCCAAAAAAATGATGCAAGAAAGATTTGCGCGTGCATGGGCAAAAGTAGCAGCCACTGTTTTGTTTGAAATGCGTGGTGTGTAGTTAGTTATTCGAAATAAAGAATTAGCAAAGCTCATATTTTACATTGTACTGGCTAGTCTCAACGCCGTGCGGGCATAATCTATTTTAGTAATTTTGGTGTTAAATAATTTTTTTCATATATTAATGCATTTACGTATAATTTTAGTAAAAAAAAATAATTATAAAAAAATGTATATATATATATATATATAAATAAATAAAAGACTACAAGAAAAAGAAATCAAACCATGTGCGTATGTATATATATGAAAAGAGAAAAAAACAGGATAAGATCCTTATATATTTGTGAAGGTATATATAAAAAGAAATCAAACCTTCGAGGATTCATTGAAATTTCCTTGTGCATATTTGTGAAGGTACAAAAACTATCATACTCTACTAAAATCAAAGCTTTGGAAAAAGAAATTAGTGGCTACTTAAACACCATACATCACGGTTGTATTTTCTCATTCACTTCCTTGATTCTCCCTTCTGATTTTTTTAAATGTCTAATTTAAGCGGAAAAAAAAAATACTAAGTAGTTATTTTAGTTAGAATTTGTAGGTGGTTAGTTAGTCTTTTTTTTACATCTTTTACATTTCTAATAATTATTTTATAACTTACACCCAATAAGCTGTATACTTCTTTCATATTTCCAACAACTGCAATCATTCTTTTCTTCTATTCCATTATTTTCACCTAAAATAATCATCACGTTGATATGTGAGATTATAGTTAAAAAATAACTAAAAAAATCAGGATAAAGTATTAAATAATACATAAATCTTTTAATTTAATATGGTGTCAATTAATAGTAACGTTTTTCCTTTCCCAAATTAGAGGTATGCATTTCCTTTCCCAGCAATAAGTTAGATTGATGGGTTGATTCAATTTTTACTAGTAAATATTTTAATGTTTTTTTAATGAGTATATTAAAGATGAGAGGAAAAATGAGAACATATCTATGTAAAGTTGATAGAAAATCAAAGTTAACGTAGTGTTAACATTGACACTTTGATATAGTTAATATAAAATTGACATAAGGTATTTGAAATTAATAAATATAATTAAAAAGAGTATTAATTAATTAGTTAATTTAATCAACCAATTAATTAATACAATAAATAATTAAATGTTACTTTCATCATTAATCAATATTTATTCTATTTATTTTCACATCTATAATATTAAATTAGTTATTTAAATAAAATAAAAAATATTAATAAAAAAATATTCATTTTAGTTAATTAAAAAATAAAACTAAATAGATGATTACAATAATATATAATGATTAATGGATATAAATCAATGTGTGTTCATTAAATGAGTTTATTCACCTTGTACTTTGACGATCTTATTAGTCATTTAATCTAACTATTATTGTAGTTTATTATTTTTTAATTGAGATTATATTACATACATATATATTGACAAAAATTGACAATACAATAAAAAAATTAATATATTAAAATAATTAATATATTATAATATGATCTTTTAATTATTAATTTTTCAGCTTTTTATTATATTGCATATATATTAAGATAATAAAAATTTCATAGTATTTCTAAAAAATTACAACAATCAAATTTCATGTATTAGTTCTACATATATAATAGATTTGTCAAAATTATACAATTTAACTCCTGTGTAAAAGAAACGTATAAATTGCATCATGTAATTTCAATTTAGTCCCTAGGTTGTTCTTTAATTTTCAATTGAAGCTAAATTCATCAATTGGGGTGTAAACTAATATAATCCGAAAAGCACATGATGCAAATTGCATATTTTTTCTTACACATGGACTAAATTATTTATACATTTTAGTTAGCAAACACAGGGTGCCAAAATATATGGTTTGCCTAACGAGTTTGATAGTAAATTGTGGGACTTAACTTATTGTTTTTGTAATGTTTAATTGTAGTATTAAAATTTTATTCTAATTAAAAATTATCTCAGCGACCTTAGATGTTCTGTTTAGAATTTCGGCTCATAGATGAATACATCAGGTGCCGCGTTTCCAAGCCTATTTTCAACCACATTTTACGAGAAGCAAATTAGTTTGCAGATAGATTAGCTCTAGGATTTTTCTAACAACAGGCTGCAAACTGCATATGCGCGCATTATCTGTTTGCATATGGGATGGTCTTCTGTTTTTTCAGGCTCGCTGCTTGTTCCTTGTTTAGCGTTGCACAAGGATTTTTGTAATATTGGACTTACCCTTTTAATTAATAAAATCTCTGTACTTATAAAAAAAAATTATTTATCAGGCCATTTTTTTCATGAACAGTTGAGGTTTACCTTTTGTTTGGTCAAAAAAAATCAGGAAGAAAAAAAGTAGACATCATGATGATGGTTTGGCAACTCAGTAGTCTTTTCTCTCTCCGACTGAAATGCTAAGGGGTGGGCTACGATGCCTTACCCATGGCACGTAGCTATGTACGTATTCTTCCTCGTTCCTCGACAAAAAACATGGTAGGGGCCAACAGGATGTGGTCTACATGCATGCACCACGAGTACCTGCCTTTTCCTTCGTTTTTTCTTTTTTGTCCCTTAAAACAATTTATGTTCAAGGGATTTTTAAGTTTTCATTAACACTTTTACTACTCCCTACTCTCTATCTCCGACCAATAATACTAACGTTTTGGAGAAATTATTTTGTCGTGAATAATAACGTCTCACGTGTTTCTATGTATTTTTTCATTTTTGAATTTAACATTTTTTCCACTAACCAATAACTTAATTAATGATCCTACTGATAGTTGCGTTACTCCTTCATTAAGGATAATGTGTGGATTTTTAAAATTTCAATTTTTTATGTTAATTGGCCACTAATTTAGTCTACTTAGTAGGGTAATGAATGCTAATTAGTATATAAGTATTCCTTCAAACTCTTTTAAGTTATCATTTTTATAGTAAAAAAAATGGGTCATTGTTCATTTTCAGTTTTTAAGATGATTACTCTTAATTATTTTATAATTGGTAAAAAAATGTTGCAATTTGGTTGGTCAATTATTTTTCGAAAATGACAGTCATTTCTTGAAAGAGAAAACGTTGCAATTTGGTTGGTCGAAAATTGACAACTAATGATTGTCTTGGTTTCTGAAAAAACTAGAAAGACGACAACTAAAAAAACTTAGAGGGAGTACTCAACAAAAAAATTCTTCGGTTGCGGGGTTAACTAATTGGAAAACTCATCAAAAATAGAATTCAATCATTTCCTTAATTTGCTCCGTCCTCAAATAAATAACTTTTTAACAAAATTTTATTGTTCTTAAAAAAATATCATTTTAATCATTTTCAATGTATTTAGGAATCAAAATTAGTGTTGATTGGGGGTAGTTAATAAAGAAATTGAGAGAAATTGATTAGAAACATATAAAAAATAGTAATCAATTATTATCTTAATTATTGTGAAAGTGAGTTGGAAATTATTTTTTTTTATAACAAAGGAAGTATTGTGATTTTCTCCAAAACGTTTATTACTTTTTCGGATAGATGGAGTAACATTTTTTACTGATTACTTAACACTCTCTTATTCATGTAACAGTGATTAATTTAAATTGAAATAGAAATTAAATACCACTGATTTACTACTCCACCAATTAATTAATAATATTTTTTTAATTTTTTATAGATTTTTTTTTCTTTTGGGCATGAGACTAAGCTCGCTTAAATGTTATCGTGACACAAAAAGAAATGATTATCTCAATATAATTTTTTTCGTTTCTCTATACTCGAACACAAGACTTGAATTAACTATTACTCAATTGTTATTAATAATCAGTAAATAGTTAATGTTAGTATGAAAGTGATAGCACCCAAAGTTACCCATTTCTAATTTAGTTGTATTTCTTGCAAAGCATAGGAGGATCTAAGCAAAGGAAATGAAGTTGAACTTCTTTGGCAAAGCTAAGAATCAACAATCCCTTTAAGGAGCCGTACACTTTTATTCTTTTTCAATTCACATTTTTTTTAGTTTATTCCTTCTTCTTGCTTGTGAGTTACAACTAAACAACTTAATTCCAAATGGCAAAGTTGTGAATTCAAACAGTCACTTTGATTGCTACTATACATCTTTTGTTCTTTTTAAAATTTCAAAGTTCTTTAAGTTTATTCCTTTTCTACATTACAATTTTTTTTAGTTTTTGTTCTTCTTTACTATAGCTACCTCCACTAGTATAACACTCCTGTCTTTATTTATTTTTTGGTCTAATCAACACTCCTGTATTGTGGCATCTAATTAACGAGACTCAATAGACTGAGAGACATTTACGAGTGTCATGAACAATTTTTGCCGGATTTGTTTAAATGTTCTTATGGCCTCTACCCTTATGTAGTACTCTTATATCAAATATCGGTATAGACTAAATGTTGTTTTTCAGGGGAAGAAAAAGTGTTTGCGGTGAGTTTTTTTTTTCTTTCAAATTATAAATATTAAAGTTCTAGTTAAATATATGAATTATACTTTCGTTTCAGAAAAAAATATTGTCTACTACTAATAAAAAAATAGTATTTAATATAGTTTAATGATTAAAAAAGGTCACCTCAAATAATAAATACTTTCGGAAAAAAATGAACTCAATTTGAAATTAACAACTTAATTTAATTAATCCAAAAAAAACATGAATCAAATATTTTTTTTTTTTGTTAATATAAGGTGTTGAATAGAAAAAAATTATGCATATCATGCGTGTACCATTGACTTATCAAAATTGAACCATATATCAAAACGCTAGAGCTTTTAGGTTAAAAATTTAATCGGATTTAACTTGAGATGATTGTTGGATTAATAATATAATTATGTACATTTATACGTTTGAAATAAAAAAATAATATATATAAAAATAATCGAAAGAAAAGGTAAATTTTGCAAGTTAACTGATTTGACCATCCAACTTTTACGGTTTAATTTAAAAAATAGTTGAATTAATTAGATTGGAGTCCAGATTATCTGTTCACCGACCGATTCAATCCAATTTTAATAACCATCTTAAATTTTTATTTAAAAACTCTTAATCGACTTATTTAGAATTCAGAAGTGAAAGAAATCGTTTTATTTAACACATTATTGTCACCAGCTATTCATATTGATATAGATATTTTGATAATACACCTTAACCACCAATAAAGTCTAGCTAAGCCAAATAGTTTTTAATTACATTTGTAAAATTCAGGTATACATGGCAGGCAATAAACACTTCTTAATCACTGACTTTATGAACCCATTTGTCCTGTCAAGTGCAGCACCCTTACTTTATGAACCCATTTGTCCTGTCAAGTGCAGCACCCTTATCTCACTTCAATTTAAATATGCTCTTATAAGAAGAAAAAACATGTCTATTGTGGAAACCATGACCAAACGTCCCCACACACCTGCACAAGATGGCAATTTTACTTAGCTGCCAGCAAAAAAAATATTGAAGATATTTCTCTCTTTCAAAACGGCATCAAGAAAAAATTTATTTAAAAAAATTAAAAAGAAAAAGAAAAAGAAAATTAAAAATATATATAAGGTATTTATTTTTCCCAAATGGCAATAACTATATTTTTCTTTTGAAGGCAAATTGTTTATACGCTTACATAATTGCCATTATAAGTGCTCCTTAAACGCCTATAAATAGAACATCCCATTCCCTCTTTTCATACATAATTACAAGAGACCTCTTGAGTTAAGTGGAGAAGAGTGAGTGCTAGCTAGCTAAAAGGAAAAGATATAAAAAAATAATTTTAGAATTTTTTTCAAATGGAGAACTTCCCCATTGTTGATTTGTCCAAACTTAGTGGTGAGGAGAGGAAACCAACCATGGATATCATCAAAGATGCTTGTGAGAACTGGGGCTTCTTTGAGGTATATTTATTTATTTAATTAGTACAAGTAATTAATCCAAAAACATGTTCATTTTTCTTCGTAATTATAATTGAGGTATAATTAATTTTTGTTTTTTTTGCTTTTGCTTTCTCTTAGTTGATGAACCATGGGATTTCTCATGAGCTCATGGACACTGTGGAGAGACTGACAAAAGAGCATTATAGGAAGTGCATGGAGCAAAGATTCAAGGAGATGGTTGCAAGCAAAGGCCTTGAGGCTGTTCAGACCGAGATCGATGACTTGGATTGGGAAAGCACCTTCTTCCTCCGTCACCTCCCTTCCTCAAACATGGCAGAAATCCCTGATCTTGAGGATGACTACAGGTTCATTTGATTTCCTAATTAATCTTTTTCTAGTTTATCTTCGTTACAAATTGCAAGTTAGCAGGCTTAAACGCAAGATTCTGGGTCTTTTTGTGATTGAATTATGTTCCCCCCCGCCCAATGGCCAATAGCTAAAAATTAGATTTATGTTGGAAAAAAATAAAAATTAATCTCAAATAGATCCTTAATTTTTTTTTTTTAGGAAATACTATTAAGTAACAAGCTCTAATTGAAAGATCTTGTTTGAATTACTTAACAGGAAGGCAATGAAGGAGTTTGCTCTGGAACTGGAGAAGCTAGCTGAGCAACTTTTGGACTTGTTGTGTGAGAATCTTGGTCTAGAACAAGGATACCTGAAGAAAGCATTCCATGGTTCTAAGGGCCCAAATTTTGGGACTAAGATGAGCAACTACCCACCATGTCCTAAACCAGACCTCATCAAGGGCCTCAGGGCCCACACTGATGCTGGTGGCATCATTTTGCTCTTCCAAGATGACAAAGTCAGTGGTCTCCAGCTCCTCAAGGATGGCCAATGGGTTGATGTTCCACCCATGAAACACTCCATCGTCATCAACTTAGGTGACCAACTTGAGGTACACCATATACCATCAACACAAATATTTCCAATATTATTTTTTTCTTCTTTAACTTGGGTCAACTTAAAAGTTTTAAACTAAGTTAACTAAAAACTAGATCATGTAAAGCTTCCTTATCTGCTTTTTTTAATGAATGGATCATCATGTAATTTAATATTTAGTTAAAATTATTCAGCACAAATCAGATAACTCGTGCAAGTTTCAAACCTAAAATATTTTAACCTAGACGTTGTGCTTAGAAATCAAATTGTGAATTGTTGGATAAATAAAAATCCACCTATTTTTCTTTATGTAATGATATTATCTATTTTGTGCCTAAACTTTTACGGTTCAAAAAAACTCTCATTTCATTTTATTTCTTTATTTTTCTACGAGACTTCGATTCACAAACCCGGTCTCTAAATATATATTATTAACTTATAATTTACTAAAATAGTTTCTATATATATAATTTTTTATGTTAAAAAAATGAAAATAAAATAAATACGTAGCATGATTTTTTATATGATAATATTTGCCTTCCCTAAAAAATTCGGTCTAGTTTCGCCACTGCAAACCCCTAACATAAATCTGACTCGATGGTTTGTTGAGATTGTATTTTAGTATAACTTTTTTCTTCTACTACTTATATAGGTGATTACCAATGGAAAATACAAGAGTGTACTTCACCGGGTGATTGCTCAAAACGACGGTACGAGGATGTCAATTGCATCATTCTACAACCCAGGGAATGATGCTGTTATCTACCCGGCACCAACATTGGTTGAGAAAGAAGCAGAGGCCAATAACAAAATCTACCCAAGGTTCGTTTTTGACGACTACATGAAGCTTTATATGGGCCTCAAGTTCCAGGCCAAGGAGCCCAGATTTGAAGCCATGAAGGCCGTGGAATCCTCCGTCAATATTGGCCCAATTGCAACTGCTTAAAAATTATCTTTCCTAGCGTGTGTTCTATTAATGCAAGTGTGCGCTAAATTGCTAATTGCTGGTGTGTTGTTGTTGGTGTTAGTTATGTGAGGAGTGAAACTTTAAAGTCTTTATTAATGGTCGGATTTGAATAAGTCAAAACGTTGTAGCTCCTAACTCGTGTTGTTTGCTTGAAGTAAGCTATGGGTGTTAATGAAATTATGTGTATCAATTCCCAATTAACGTCATTGATGTTCGAAGCAATCACTCACGTGTAAGGGTGTTCATCAATCAGCATACAACACTACAAAAAGTTGTCCTTATATTAAGTTTTTTTCATGAAAATGTAAAGGAATTACTAAGCTATATATACTAATTAGCATAGTTATAAAATCCGGGTCGGATCGACAAGAGAAACCAAGAACCACAAGAAAGACGGGTCGATTCGACCTAATGGATCGAAAATGCAACAATTCGGATCGACCGTCGAACCGGTCAGTTTTCATATGAACTGGACAAACCGGGCAATTTGATGCAAACTGTCCGGTTCATGCAGATATTTTTTTTTAAAATTAGTTTCACCAAACAACGTCGTTTTGATGTATTAGTTTGAAAAAAAAAATTACAAAACATTAAAAATTTGACATTTCGACCTTTCCTATGCCCTAAATGACTATAATAAAAACTTGAAGCAATTGGTCGTCGTCACCACTAATCTCCGCCACCGATTCAACCTCACCAACTTATTCTTGTGGTCATTAATTCACCATTTTTTGTTATAATATTTTAACTTATTTGAGTTACTTTGCTTAATGGTTCAATTCATGAGCTACATAAGCAAACCATAAAGTTACTTATGACACTAGCTATTAATTATTATATATCTAAGTTTATATTGTTTATTATAATTAAAAATATGTATAAATTTGTATGTATATTACATTTTTAATAAATTAAACGGGTCAATCCGTTTGAACTAGTAAATCAGTGACTCATGAGCTGAGCAGTTCGATGTATGAACGGTTCTAAAATACGATCTAGTTAAACCCGATTAAACCCAGTAAGACTAGAGAGTCAGTGAATCATCAACTATCAGTTCGCTTTCCGGTTCGGTTCTGATAACTTTGCTTATTAGAATTGAAAATGAGTTTTAATTTATATATTATTTCATTTTAACTAATATGAATTACTAAATCATTAAAATAATAAAAAACAACACACATATATTTGGGTACAAGGCATATAAATGAGGTTTATAAATTAGGTTTTAGGGTATAGGGTATAAGTTTAGGATTTAAGGTATGAAAATACTATAATTTTTTATTCGACTGTTGGATCGGGCTGAAATTTGGCATACATATTTCACTTGTGATTTGAATTTATTTACCTTCCAAATTTTTCTCATAGGGTATGATATTTATGGTATATGGTTTAGGTTATGAGGTTTAAGATAAAGGGTTTAGGGTATGAGGTTTAGAGTGTACGGTTTAGGGCATAACGATTCAATTCACTATGTAACTATTCAAAAATTGTTTATTTATAGGAAAGTGTGTTTGTGAAAGAGAATATTGTTTTTTTTCATCATAAATACTTTTTATGTGTTTGTAAAAAATAATATCAAAAAATAATTTCATTCAAAGATTTTATTTTAATACATTTGAATTGTAAATTTAGTTCCCTCAAATTTTAATTATCAGGAAAGAAATAAGATTAAATTATTTCTTTATGAAATTCGTACAGTACTATAGATTATACTCCCTCCGGTTTTATTTATATGTCATTTTAGAGGAGGCCGATTGGTTTCAATACATGTCGTTTTTATATATTTTTTATATTATTCTTTTCATGCAATTCCCACATTGCCTCTTCTTTATGTTTCGAAGCTTTAGCTCATCATCCAGTCAAACCAATTAGGGTTTCGGGTGAGTTGTTAGGGATTTGAGTTCGAAGAGGTTGTGTTGGGGGAAATGAAAATGATTAAGGAGGGAAATTAAATGGATTAGGGAGGGAATTGAATTTTTTAAGGCAATAAAAAACAATTTCACCCACATCTCTCCTACCTCATCACTTTTTCTAGCAACTATTCTTCATCTTTAAACCCATCTCTATCTTCAGAACTTTTTATGGAGGGCGTTGAATTCGATGATCCTATTAACATGATTGTCATGGACTCTGTTGGATTAGAAGAAGCAGCAGCTCCTACAGTGGTGAATGAAAAAAATGGAGCGGAATGCACACTAAACTAGATTGTGGAGGATACATATGATAGAGATGAAGATTTGATGGAGGTAGATGAGGAAGCAGTTGAGGAAGTTTTGTCTATGCTGAAAGATGAAGGTGTTTGATGGGTGTCGAATCCATAAAAAATAATTAATAAATACAACTCACTACTAAGAACAAGTTTAATTGTAAATAGGAAGTAAGAGGTTCGTTCATAGAGAGTAATAGTGTGATTTTCGTGAATACTTGTAAAGACCAGTGGTGACATTTAGGTGAAATCGGGGGGTTTTTGATTAAAACTAAAGACTGAAAAGAAAATAAAGCAAGTAAACAATCCAGGCCAAGAATAAGCTTCTTGGTCAAGACACAAATCAAGAATGAAACAATCAGATATGAGAAATTCCTAGTAGAAGCTAGCAAGCTATGAAACACGAGCGACAATCATCGATGCATGGATATTCATCTTCAATCTATAGAGTGGCTATAGGATTAAGGTACGCTTATGACCCCTGCTTTCCTCCTGTATCAAAACCACCTTAGGTACGCTTAGAGATGATTCCTAATCAGCTAGCACCTTGTTGGTTAAAAGGTTTACTAAAATTGATTGATGATCGATTAAGGGAAGACCACTCCAAACCTAGGATCTTCGGTTGTCAATCGGGACTAAATCAGATTAACCTTTCCCACTAGCTTTTCAAGGCTAGCTGTCTACTTCGATGTGGCCCAAGAAGGGTTTCCGTAACCAAGAGGAATGACACTTGTGGGATGAAATTAACTCTAGACTGGTCAGATCTAAAATCAAAGAGAAAATGCAATACAGTTGTTATGGAGATCAATTAAATGCAGACTTAAAAATTAATAAAGAATAATTAGATCTCATGCACACTTATGCTCATGCTTTAACGCTTCTACTAAGAAAGATTTATTTAGCTACTCATACTCATGTTTAAAGAAAACAAAAGAAGTAATTGAATAAATTGAATCCTCTGTTTCTGTAAAGAAACGAAGGAGCAAGGCTTTAGAATGCGAAACAGAAGTAAAAACCAAGAGAAGGGACGAAGACCTCTTTCTCAAAAACCTAGGGAGACTATATATAGTTTCCTTCCTCCATAATATCTCTAAAAATAAATAAATAAATAAATCCTAATTAAACTCTAATTTAATCATTCTTGCTCTCCGATTAGAAGTCCACAAAGTTGAATTAAAGAAGATAGGACGTCACTCCAACTCTCCTGCGGATAAGACCAACAATCGTAATCGCATTAGACTTCTTCTTCAATTATCGCTCGGAAAGACGGGATCCTCTACTAGCCCAGATGGCTCCGCTTGGTCAAGAGACCAGCCAAGAAAGGTGTTCGCTCTATTCTACCCAGAAATGACTCTTTTCTGCTCCTTTCTCTATCTTTGCTCTTCAGGACTGCTTTCTGCAAAAAGCATGGAAATCATACTAAAATCAGTAGAATCACCATTCGAGATGCATAAAAATAGGTGGTTAAACTACCACAAATTAAGCTCAATCATTGTTTCTGGGATGAAGGAATCGTTTGATCTCAATGATAGAGGCCCTGCGAAAAAAGAAACACAAGAGGAAGTAGAGTGGAAGAAGAAAGCAGGAGTAGAAAAAAACAGAGGATTACTGTATTTATTGTGAGTAAATGGTGAGATGAACAGATGGGATACAATGAATTTATAGAGGATTATGGTGTGATTTTGAAAATTTAAAAGGCATTAGGAGTCTCCAAACGGATTGGGTTGAAGGGGTGGCAAGATAGGGAAGCGAGAAAGCCGACTGAATTGATTACTCAACATTTGTAGACTTCTCACCAAAAAGAATCTCTTTTAGTAGAGATTTAGAGTGGACAACACATTGAATCTCTTGCGTAATGGGAGACAATCATAGTGATGGAATGACAAGTGAGAGGGAAAAGAAAAGTTGGGAAAAATATGAAGGGAATCTGGCAATGAATGAGACCAGAAATTGTGGTGACATACCAAAACTCATTGTGATAAATGAAAACTTAATTGGAGCTGAAACACAAGGACACAAAGAAGTTGTATCTTACTATAATTGGAAAAAATGTTGCCATAATATCATTGTATTCAAAACATAGGAGCAAAATATGGCAGCTAATATTGTCATTGATCTACACGACTCTTTCCAAAACTATATCATGATCTTAATATGTTATATATCCCACGTTTCCAAAAAATCTAAGTACATGGAGAGCAAAAAACCAGGAGCATTCCAAACCATTCCAACTAAAAATATAACCCTAATGCCTCCAAATGGTGGCCAAAATGTGTGTCCATGTACAAAGACATTCCTTGCTGATAGTAACTACTTCCACTCTTCAAGCCCTGAAAAAAATTTGTATATAATAACTTTGACTCTTTTTAGTCATCAAGAACCACTTTTCATCAATATGTATAACGTTTTCCATTGGCAAAAATAGAGGAGAGTCATGAACTGTCATCAATCCTTGTCTTACGGTTCTCTACATTTAGAATTGGGTGGATTGCATTACTATGACGAATAATTTCACCACATTTCATCCTATTCAATATAAAAGTTTTTGACACACCAAGACTAAAGGCTAAGGACCTTAAATTTGTCCTTTGTCTAAAAGGAATCAGCCTAACCATTTCCACATCAAATTCTACTCTTTTCCTCCCACAATTTTAACTCTATTTAGTTGAAAATGGTGGTTACCTGAATCCATTGCCCTCTTTCATAATCTTTATATTGATCGAATTGAAAACACCAAACATTTCAGTCACTTCTCTTGCTGTAGTTTTCCTTAGCTTTCCATCATTACTTCTTTAGAGAAGGATGTCATAGGCTGCAAGCCTTTGGTCATTATCAAGCTCATTTCTAATTTTATTATGGAGAGGTTCATTGATGCTTGAAATTTGGATAGGAAAACCCAATTAAAGAATCTTAAAAAAAATCATGGAAAGTATGCATAACTTAATGTCAACAAACCTTCATCTTCATCCTCTTCCACACTCTCTATATCTATGTTCAAGTTAGGAATTTGTTATGGCATATCAGCTGAGCCTTGCTGGTCGTTGGAGGCTTCCTCGTCACCATTCAATTTATTGTTATTACCTGGATTGAAATTAAGATCTGGAACTAGCGTTTGACCCTCATACACTGGCAATGGAGGAGGTCATGGATTGTCAATTGGGTTGTTGATTTCATCAAATTGTGGAAATTCTATGGTTTAGTTGGACTAGAGTTGGAGAACGAAGATGAAGTACTGTGTTATTGAAGCACTTAACACCATCTTCGATTTAAAACAGAGAAGTGAGAGGGATTTTTAATAAGAGGATAGAAAAAATTAGGGTAGATTAGGATAGAGTTTGGGTGGATTTGAGGAGAGAGTGTGATTTGATATTTGAGCTAGTTTTAATGGCAATATGACCGTTATTAGGCTTGAAAGGGGAAGGAAAGAAGAGCGGGTTGGAGAAGAGAATTAAAAATTGGGGAAAAACAAAACAGTAAATAATTGAAGCCCATGAGGTTAAATTAGTCATAAACCCCCCTAACATTCCTTGCCAATTAGTGGCCTTAATTGTTGTGCAAACCCCTTCAGCGTCATTTAAATGCGACCAAAGGGAGTAAATGCAAAGGAATGTCAAATAACCAACCTTATTTTGATGGCTAAGACGCGAGCCTGCGTTTGCCAGGTCAAAGGGTTCAAATATCATCCTAAGCGCTCATGTTTGATTTGATTATTGCTTGGCCTAGCACGCGACCTGACACATGGTTGCTTTACATGTCGCTTGCATATGTGGGGTTGATTAATTTTATTTCCTTTTTAATTGAAACAAAAAATTATTACTCTCTAGACACAACTACTTGTCGTTTTGGAGAAGGGAGTAGTATCTCAATACATGTCGTTTTTTATGTTTTAATATATAATTTTGTTTTTTCTTCCCATTTTGGCCTTCTTCTTCCCAACCGCAACTGCTCAGTTTGTTGTCAAATCAATTAGGGGTTTTGTTGATTTGTACTTGCCAAAGCTTGAATTTAAGGGAAGTGAAAATTATTTTAGGAGGGAATCCAAAATTTGAGGCTATTTTATTTCGTTATTTTCCTCCTCTTTCTCTTGCCTTCTTCATTTTGTTAATCATCTTCTCCCCTCTACTCGAGTTTCTTTTCTTATAATGGAGGGTGTTGATTACTGGGACGACTCATAAACATATAGTATTGTTGATTTCTATGAATCTATAAACATGGTTGTCATGGATTCTATTGGAATGTGCGAAAACGCGACTGCAAAGGTAGCGGTGGACAAAATTGAAAGAGTAGTAGCTAGTAAAGTCAACAACGACATGATAGTGGAAGATACATATGATAGAGATGAAGCTATGATCTCGATTGAAGAAGAAGAATTGTAGGAAATGTCTCTAGATCTTAAAGATGAAGGCATGTCGAAGGGTTATATTAAGAAGAAAGATTGTGAGGTCAAGGAATTATTGGATCTCTAATAGCACGCATTTATTATACACTTTGATCTCTCATTTTCGTCCATTTTAGACCAAGATCCTTATGATTTGTATATATTCTATTACTTTATACAGATATGGACTTAAAGAGATATTTATCAAGACGAGTTCATTTCCATCGTGCCCCTGACGCGTATTTTCCCCCAGTGTCTTGGAGCTCAAGTCACAGACACGTCCCAGAATGGAAACTCCATAGCTTCTGCGGTCTTACCTGTTTTACATCCAGCTCAACTTGGAGCATTTATTACAAGTCTAGTTCGACTAGGAGTAGGACTTATGACTCTTATATATAGGATTTTTAGGTTTTTATTTTAATACGTTTGAATACGCTTTTACTCTTGTTCCGACTTTGAGAGTTGCTGCGTTTAGTAGTGCTTTCTCCTTTTATCTTTTCCTTTGTATTTTATAATATTTATATTTATTTCATCTTCTTGTTTTAATTATGTTTGTGCCTAGCTAACTTCTCTTTTCTAGGTAAAGATCATCAAAGGTTACGATTAATACAACTGTGAGGTCTAAACGTTCTTAATAAATTTCAAAACTTGTATTTACTTGTTTATTAATAAATCGTCAATTTGCTTATGTGTGGTTTATGGTTAGGCCAACCCTAGATTATGCATGAGTAATTACAGTCATTCTTGCAGTGTTAGCCATCATACGAAGCTGTAGGATAAAGTAGACAACTAATACAGAGTCATCATATTGTTGGTCCAATATGGTTAGAATAAATAACTAATTAGGGCTAAAGACTCTCAAGTGCCTTGTCTGTCTTGCCCTAGGTGTGTCTTTCCTCCACTTCATAGGCTATTAGGTTAAATCTCTCTAAGTGCCTTCTAGGGGTTATTTAATAGTCAAGGTTTGTTCTTAAGTGCCTTCTGGATGAACTCCTCGTACGAAGGAAAGCAGGTGACCTAAGTGTACCTAGTCTCTATAGCACACCTATGAGTTAGGAATAGAATACCTTTGAACTAATAATCAGTTGGCCCCAATCGTAACCGGCGATAGATCTTTACTGGGAAACCTTCTCTCCTTGAGTTAATCTTTTATTTACTTTGCTTTATTTAATTATTGTAAAATTGATAGTTTTAAAAACACAACTCCAAAACCCCCTTGTTTGCTACTTGTTTCGTATGTTACTACTTGGTTATTATTGGAAGAATACATCTTGCCTAAACCTTGAGGATCGACCCTATTATCACTACACGCAGTTTTAATTGTGCATATTGGCTATAGATTTTATTATTATTTTTACGGCTTCGACAACTAATCAATCTCAATTTGCATGTGGTTAGCCAATTTGAAGATGAAGTCATCATTTCCCTCAAAATCCCATTTGATTTCGACTTGAATGCACCCTCAAATGAAGCACAACAGTTGGCTGCAGATGAGATTGTAGATAATCGTGTAATTTTTATAAATTATTTGTTGTTGTTCTGCTTACTTTGGATGAGCCATTAAGTGACAAGAATGAAGAAGGATGATGTGTAATTTTCTACCAGCACCCTAGTAAGTGAAGTGGAATGGAATTTTTTGGGTTTTTTGGGGTAGTAATTAGGTCTCATTTTTGTTTAGGTTAATTGTAATTAGGATGTGATCTATGAAGAACATGAATGTAAGTTAATGGTGCAATGGAACTAGTGTACACCAATTTCCAATTTTTCCTGGAATTTTTTTGCAACTTTTAATGTTCACTTAGATATTGTTAGCTTTAAGAATTTTGTAATCCAATTTCCAGTTTCTCCTGGAAAAATTTTGCTGGAAAAATTATGTTGTCTTTGCAATCCAATTTTCAGTTTCTTCATGGTAAAATTTGCCAGATATCGCAAACACATAGGGTTTTAATTCATTCACTTTCTTTGATTCAATAATTGCTAGAGTTGTCCATTTTTTCATATATATAATGTTCACTTCATTTGCTCTAAAGATTGCTAGAAACTGCATTTTTCCAAAACAACTTTACACCAAACAATACACCATAATCTGCATAAATATTGCCACTATCTGCACAATTGAAAAAATCAAGCATTCCATTGCACAAACTAGTAGATACATTGCATTAGAGAAAACAAACATATGCATTAACAAACCATCCATTCCTTTAGAGTGAACCAGAAGATACATTAAGTAGCAATCATTCATAACATACTCTCACTACTTATCAAAAGTTAACACTAAACAAAACCTAATCAACTAAGTGAATGCCAAGCATGCCATTTTGAAACATATTGAGAGCATCATTTGCAGCCCTTACAGTCTACAATGCCAACTGTAGAGCACCCCTCTTCTGCTGCAGTAGTGCAATAGCAATCCCTAGGTCTACAAGGCAGTCCCCAATGACATTCACAGCTTAAAGAGCTTCTTCATCTCCATCTTCTATGTTAGCTTTTGCTTTCTTCAACCTCATGTTTCTAGCCCTTGCCTTCAGACGATGGATGTCTTATTGAGTTTGCAAGATTTTATGCTCCAAGACTGCAACATCATCATGTAGGTGACCGCTAACACCTCTACAGAGTTAAGAATGACTTGGTTTTCTACAGCATTCATCTTACACACCCCTGCAAAGCAAAGAAACACAAGGAAGGTCAGATAGAAAAGAAAAAAAATAATAGAATTGCTTTCAAATTAGCAAGAGGAAGATACTTAAGAAAAAAGGTGCAGAGGACAGAAGGGATTGCATTAATATATAGGGAACGAGTTGTAGGTTTTCAAATTTTAAATACATCCTGGATTCTATAGAGAGATGACAGGATTGGGTCGAAGAGGTGGCAAGATTGGGAAGTTAGAAAGCTAGTTCAGTTTGCTTTACAGTAGGACTCTAAGACATGTGAATAAGTGAACCTTTTTCAGTAGGAATCTAATGCTAAACTCAACCCAGCTTTAAGTAAAAGAGACTGTAGATTAGACTTCACAATTGCCCTTTTCATTAAAGGGAGACAATGACACAAAAGGAATGACAATTCATAAAGGAAAGCAACAAAGACTGGCAAGAGATTAATAAATAAACGTGGGGAGAAAATTGAGGGGTGGAAATTCAAAACCTAAATTAATGCCATAAATGCAAAACATAATTGCATCTGAAACATATTAATAGACATATAAACATGTTACCATATTTGTACGAAAATACATTTAGCAAAAGATGATACACCAATGATTCTGCCAAAAACTCCTAACCAAAAGTTGAACTTCACCACTATTTATCAGCCATCTTTTCTTGTAATGATCGAATGGCTCGAAAGAAGCCAAGGTCCAACACATTGAGATCAGGAGAATTAGAGGGCTGACAAACCAATTGAAGATTCATCCCCAAATCCTTAACTGCTTGTAAAAACACACTATCATTGCTATTGATATTGGTTCTACAATTATCCTATTGGATGAGAATTGGGTCCATAAAACTCTCCCTAGGACATTTTTCTTTAATGGTAGGCAATATCTTTTCAACTATGTACTTTCTAATGATTTTTCTTGTCATTTTAGGAATTGGTTTAAGTTCTAAGGTCCCTGTAAGCCTGTTTGCACTAGACCTAGCAGTTGTAACCTCATTGACTAAGGAAAATACCCCAATTTTGCCATCAAATGTACAATTTCCATCACAATAAAACCTAGGCCTAGCAACAACAGTAGGAACATGATTTTTGGTATTAATTTCTTACTTTTTGTAGTTGTAACAAGATGTTTTTCACCTGGTATAATGTAATAAATTTGACTATTTTTTTGTCATTACCACATTTTCCATTTGGAAAAACTTAGGATTATCATGCACTGTGGTTGGGTCCATCATTTCTAGACAAAATTCACCCTACTAATATGTTTCTTCTCATTCAAAGCTGGGTGAATTGCATTAATATGACGCAATAGTTCCCTACTTTTCATTCACTTAACTAGAAAAGATTTAGACACACCAAAGAAAAAGGCTAGAGACTTTAGTGTGGTTCTCTTACTATATGGAATTTCTTTAATCATATCCAAATCAACCTCTATCATTTTCCTCTCACAGTTTTTAACCCTATTTTGTCGAAATGGTGGTTACCTGAATCCTTTGCCTTCTTCCTTAAGCATTGTCTTGTTCGAATTGAAACACCAAACATTGCAACCACTTCTTTTGTTGTTGTTCTCTTTAACTTTCCATTATTGCTTTTTTGGAGAAGGATTTCATACATTGCAAGTCTTCCCTCATTGTCAAGAGTCTTCCTGAATATATGTAGCTCTGGTCCATTGTTTCCTGCAATAGTGGACGAGCAAACCAAACAATTAGAAGATGGAGTAGGAGCAAAGAAATTAAGACAATGGAAAATATGGATAAATAAATGAAAAAAAACCTTTATCCTCTAGAAGAACCTCTGCTTCTACATTTAAGTCTAGAATGTTAGGGCAGGTATGGTGATCATCGGTTGCTTCTTGATCGTCATTCAATTCAATAGAATTCCCAGGTTGACATTAACATCATGGAGAGGTAACTCGTTGTCATTTTAAGGATGTGCAGGATGAATTGGATTAGCGTCTAGGTTGTTTGTTTTTGTATCATCCCTAAATTTCATAGTGGATGTGGAACAAAGATGAAGAATGAAGATAGTGTGTGTAAAGTGAGCACTTAACACACTTAGATTTGAAAAATGGATCGAGAGGAAATTTTCCATTTGAAATGAAATTTCAAAAATTTTGGTGGGATTAATTTAGGTTTTCAAGTTATCATGAAAGGTTTAGAGAGATTTGAGGATATTAGGTATAGAAAATGTGTGGGTTTGGAGAGTCTTTGATTTCATTTGTAAGGTTTTAATGAGCACCAACCTTTCTTAGATGAGTGAAAGAAAGAAAGAAAGAGGGGGAGCGGGGTAGGAGAAGAGGAGATGCAGAAAAAAAATTATAAAAATTATTGGTAAATAACGGAGGGCAATGAGATTATTTGGGTCCAAACCTCACAATTTTACTAGTGCCAATCATTGGCCTAAAATTCAGCCCACTCCCTCCAAACGAAAAGTAATCGTATCCAAAAGGAGTAAGTTATTTGTTCTCTGCTTATAAAAAGCAGAAAACTATTTTTAGCCGAAAAAAATCTATTTTTTTTATTAAAAAAAATCATATTTATGTGAAAAAAAATATAGTATAAACAGACAAGATTGATAATGAAAATATTGTATAATCCATTAATCCACGCAAGTTCAAAGAAAAAAAAATCCATGAAAGGTGAATTACATAAAAAATTACATATACTATCAATGTTGGTTATACCTAGTACATATTTGTTCTGCTATTTTATCTCATTAACTACCCATCTGACGAAATTGGGTTGAACTTATAACAACATGTACTCGTTCTTGGGATGTACTTGCTTCATTCATTGCTTGATCATTTTGAAGCACAATATTCTTGTTTCCAAATTCTTCAAATAGAGGATCCTTGGGCATGCATTCTGATATAATTATGAATAGCACAACAAGAAAGAGCGATGTACTTCTGTCTTTTCAAATCATTGGATGACATATCACGAAGAATTGGAAGCCGACCATAGCTCTTATAATTTAGTATAATAAAAAAGCATTGCGTAAAAAAAATTAGTATAATTTAATATCTCCTCTGGCCCTTGTGGATTCCTTCCTCCTCTATAGTCACGTAGATCACAATGTTCTTCCCGATAAGGTGTAAGAAATCAAGGTATATTGGTATAACCAGAGTCAACCACATAGTATTTACCTCGAGGAGGCATCAATTATTTTTTTTTGGATTGGTAACTGTTTCTAAAAATATCCTTGAATTGTTTGTTTTGCCTTCCCAACCGATCAAAACAAAAGTAAACCTCATATCAAACGAGCAAGCACACGTGATATTTTGGGTTTGTGCTATCTTTTTTCCACGATATGGAATTTGTTTATCCATTAGTACGCGTGCAGAAATATGAGTGCCATCCATAGCTCTTATACAATCCTAGTATTTTAAAACAAATATAAATTACCAGAAAGGTAACAAAATAATATTCATAATTAAAACCTCATCATTGTGAACATTCATACCTTGAAAAAATGATAGTATCTTGGGTTATTTCTTATTTCTGGAAAAGTTTCCTCAAATGATAGAGGAACAATAATAGTCTTTCCAAGAGAGCAAATGGCATATAATACACCCTAAAATGCGTAGATATTGTGTCTGTAGAATGTTGAAATCGATCTCCAACCAGTCGTTGCTTCTCATTAATTATGATATAAAATGTATAAGAAGATATCTACTTATTCTTGAACGTAAAGAAACTTACTAGTTTTCAACTTGCTGATGTCTTTTAATGCGTTGCATAAGCTAATAAAGCATTATGGCTCCATTAGAGATAGATCATAACATGTCTTTCGACTCCCATTTAATATTTCAATCACCCATTCATGTCCTGTTAGCTTTGATATTCTTTGTGGTATCGGCACTTTCTCGACTTTCAACAATCCACAACATTCCGCAGCACTATAAATAGCCACCACGTATTCATTTTCTTCATCAGAGAATAATTCTTCTAAATCCATGTCATGTTGAAAAATAACCCGAGAGAAAAATAGAACATACTAAAAAAATGCCAAACATGTGCTTTTATATTTGGTATAGTTATGTGATTGAGTGTCTAATTCTCATGTTTTACTGTCATATTTCTAGTGAATTAGACAGCAAGGCTAGTGATTTCCTT
>NBIL01062044.1:0-11970 GCA_002752925.1 Viola pubescens var. scabriuscula | reverse complement strand
TCTACCCGTCAGTACATACCAAAGGTAACAAAGAACATATAACAGTGTTAACAAAACAAACAGAAAAGACTTTGCGGATAGACAAAAAAAAAAACAAAAAATTAAAACAGGAAAACAGTAGAAAAAAGGCAAAACTGCTGAAATTCTCATCATTATTAAAGAAAGAACATATTACATTTTAAATGTAAGCTTCATCGGTTACGGCATGGAATGTTATCGACACTTTCGTGAATACTCCCAAAGCGTCCTTTTCAGGTACGTAAAGAAAAATAAAAAAGGATCCACATATCGACTCTACACGCGCGGTCCAGGTATCGCATCATATAATAACCCATAACGGGTCCAAAGTTATCAAATGGTTCCGAATTTCACCCAATAAAATCCACTCCTATAGTATCGGGTAAAAAGTGACGATGGTTCTACCTGTCAGTACATACCAAAGGTAACAATGAACATATAACAGTGTTCACAAAACAAACAGAAAAGACTTTGCGGATAGACAAAAAAAAAACAAAAAATTAAAACAGGAAAACAGTAGAAAAAAGGCAAAACTGCTGAAATTCTCATCATTATTAAAGAAAGAACAAATTACATTTTAAATGTAAGCTTCATCGGTAGGGACGCCGGCTAAGGCATTCCCAAACCTATTTAGTGCTTCCCCAGCAGATCAGACTCCTCTAAGGGTATTCTGAAAAGACGCTCTGTTATTCTGCAACTGGTTGATGGTTATCTACAAATGGGTTATACAGTCCCCAATGGCAGAAATAGCATCTGGAGCATTAATATCATCTTCATCAAGAACGTTGTCCCTGTGCTCTTTCAGCTCCACCACCCTAGCTTCCAGAAGCTGAATATCCGTCACTGCTCTAAGTATTTGATGCTCTAGCATGGCGGCATCATCATGAAGGCGCACACTGACGCCCCTCATTCCATTGAGGAACAATTGTTTATCTCCAGCATTCATGTTGGCAAAAATAAGAAATAAGAGAGCAAAAATAGCAAGAATCTGAAAGTGTGAGGTATGATGCACTCTCAAAGCCTATTTATAGACAGCCAAAGGGCACCCGCATTTATTAAAAACAGAATGGCGCCAACCAGTACGTTGACAAGTCCCTTGGAAGGCACACAACGCTACGAGTAATGCACAATCATAATAGGGAATGCAAAAAGTTATTAAGCATTTATGGCGCATGCCACAAAGACATTTTATCAACAGTTGCAATGGTAGATCAGGTGGAATAATACTTCCCAACAGGCACAAGCCGATAACTACAAGCAAAGGTAAATAACGAAGGTAGACTCATCAAATAGCCAAACAGCACATACAGAGGGAAATGCAAAAGAAATAAATCACTCTTCATCAGAAAACACAAGGCCAAAACTGGCCTCATCTATCGCCTTAATTCTTTCGGTTACAAAAGGCGCAACATCGGCTGGATTAAAATTAGCTTCAGGATAACAGTCCAAAAAACCATTGGTGGTGGCAGATATCATTTTTCTCTTCCACCATTTCATCTTATCCGAAACTTTCCCCAGCTCACCCTGTAAGGAATAAGTCTTCTCCATCTCCACAACAATCTTAACTTCAAGCTCTTGTATCTTCACATCGTTAGTTTCCTTCTCCTTCCTAACGACCGATAAATCCCTTCGGCAACCCTCTAAAGATTTTTGTGTTTCCTCTGGAGCATCATCAGACGTCAAACCTGCTTACGGAGCTTTTGATTTTCACCCTGGGATTGAGCGAGGGATTTCTCCGTCTCCTCAGTGTGAGTATCGACCGAGGCCGATAACCGTTCAAATTGGTAGCAAGCTGAAAACAATTTTTCAAAATCTTGCATGCACTGCTCATCGCGAGACAAAGATCGATTCTTTCCAGCACCAGTAGATAGATACAAAATATCTCCCACCAATGAAGTAATTTGCTCGGTCGTAACGAAGGTACCTAAACTTCGCATATCCACTCGATGAGTAACAACACCTTTCGGGGTATTAGAAAGACTGGCCGACAAACTACTTGGAAGATATCGGAGTCGTCCTTCGGGAATAGGAATTTCCTTAAGAACCGACCTAGGAACGAAATACAATGGCACTAGAGAAGAAAATGGATTGGAAGTATCGGCTGTTGCCCCAGAAGAGACGACCTAGGATAGGGGATGATAACAGGGGAGGATAGTGGTCTTATTACTTCAGGATACGGAATCTTCGTCGTCGGAAAGGCGTCAACAGAGGCCACTTCCGCCCTCACCACGGATAACCCCGCTCCAGCCCGTTTTCATTTTTGCAAACTCTGGGCAATCAACCCCAAACAGTCTGTTAGGTCATCCACGTCTGATGAGAAATTAAACGACTGAGGAATAACGCCTACAGATAATATCGGTGAAACCTCCTCCTGCCGCACCTCTATCGGCTAGACCTCTCTAGATTGAACGGTAGGTTCAACCTTCTCACGTTCAACCTCAATTTTAACACGAGGCACACAGTGGACAAGTAAATCCGATACCTCATGCAAGTCAGAATCAGATGAATCACCCCCGATACCCATAAAAGGAGTACTATGAGAGGATGAAGCTCCGACAGCCCCCCTCGTTCTAGTCGAAAGAATCCTATTCTGAGGATGGGACGCCTCTGACCTCCCTGGTCGCGTTTGGGAGCCCAATCCAACCTGATCCCTGCGAATGAAAGCGTCAAATTCCAAAAACCGAAAGAATTTTAAAAAAAAGAGGGGGGGGGGAGAAAGAGAAAGAGGGGAAACTCACCCACACCATAGTTCATCAGACCGATACCCATAACTAGCTTGCTCACATCAAAAGGCCCGTTGAAAGCCAATAACTTATCCACATACCGTTGAAAAACTTCTGATACTTCAGCATTCTTCACTTAATCCGCATCTGTGATTTCCCGATTGAACCCGAATCGCCACAAAATCACAAAAAATCGTGTCTGCCATCTAGAAGCACCGGACTTCAGATTTTGAAAATTTCGAAGAAAGGGGAGGAGAGAGTCTTCTTCCCAGCGAGGAGAAATAGTGATGAAACCTCCCTTATAACGCAGCCGAAAGAAATGTTTAACAGAAAAAGAGGTGGTTGAAAAATGCGGTTCAGCTCACAAACTTTCAGAAAGCCATACACGCACAACCAGGATTTCGGAGTTATCTGGGCAGGACTCAGCTGATAACGATTAAGAAAACTACCGACCAAAGAATGAAGAGGAAACAAAAACCCACGCTCAAACATATCGGCATAAAGAATTCTTTGATTCCTCGGGAGAACGGTGTTCAACCTAACTCCCGTATCGGGTAAGACGATAGAATAATCCGCACCAAGGTCTGTCGGCAGACTCATTTCTGGTATAAAGTCCCAAATCTGGCCCTCCTCCGTAAAAGAAGACGAGATCTTCCTGATCAACTTCTCTTCATCACTAATCGGCCTAATTCGGGGACGAACGACGGACGACATGGCAAGAAAGACCCAAAAATGACAATGGTAATCACAGAAAGGAAGAAGGCAAGAGAAGACAACAAAAAACACCCTCGATCGACCGCCAGAACACCACTGATGAGCCGTCAACGGTTACCAAAATCCTAGAAAAATGGAAGAGCCACGAGCCGAGGAGGGAGAAAAAATTCAAGCAACAGAAGAGAGGAGAGAGACAAAAACAACAATTTCAGAGGGATAAAATAGAAGCCAAGGGAACCTAAGCATCGCACCGACCAATCACAGAACACCACGAGGTAATTACTTACATAAATGAGCAACACCTGGCGACACAGTTATGACCTCGCACACCTTGGTTGTCTCATGTCCCAAAGTACGACCTGCACAGAACTCAAGGAGACACCTCCCCAAACACCACACTATAAAAAAATAAGGCATTCCGCGCGAAAACCGAGAAGAAAATCACCCTCAACCACCGTAACCCCATAACGATAACAAAAGTCCTTAGTAAACACTTGGGCTAGTTCTCAGTGAGGCTTATGATAATACATAAAGAAATCATAGGGGTATGGAGGTCATTACCCAGCCCGAAAGGCACTACCCTAGCCTACTCAAACTATACGTGCCGATACAACAAATCAACCAATATCCAGTAGAGGATATCAGACAAACCATCAATGCCTTGGCCCAATCGGAAGCAGATCCTACCGGGGGAAGGACGATACCTGGGTATCCACTAATCAAGAACATCTACCACCAAAAGGGTCGCATTTAATGCGGACCTCAAGTAATATAGAGAAATAGATATGGCATTTAATGCGGAGGGGATAACATCTAACACAACCGCCTCAAAACCGCCTCCTGTCAGGTCACCACTACCCTAGGGTCCCACCTAACCTCAAATATCCCTAAYAGGTAAAGGTATAAATACCCCTCCTCTTCTCCACTAAGAAGGTACGCACAAGCACACTCATCACAGGCACACTCACCCACCAGAACTTAATCACTTGTTATTCCACTTTGCATACCCCTTCCGATATCTAACTTGATCGTCGGAGCCCCACGTCGGAGGTCCCCTCCGACGCCACCTCCGACGCTTTGTAGGTGATTCAAGACCGGAGCATTTCTTGCCTCCCAGGACTATTGATGCGATAACTCCCCCTTATCCACGCAAGTTATCACTATTGGTGGGTATTGTGGAGAATTTTTCCTTCGAATGTTCTCATTTTATGCTTCCCGCGGGCTGTTGGTGATTTCAGAGAAAAGTGAGAGGGATGAGAAAACGAGTGATGAGATATTGGAAAGATGTAAGACAAAATGTATAACAATGACGCACCGTTTCTGCCCCTTACCTAATCTTAATTTAAGGGACCAAGTAGACTACAAAATGTCCAAAACATAAACCTTAGCCAACGCCACATCGACAACATCAACGAATCGGTGCTTTGAGGGAGATCGTTGCCTCGCAAAGACACGGTTGACGGGGAATATTATCTATGCAATTACGAAATCAATTTCAATTTAAACTACTAAATGGACCCATTTACTCACACAATTATTGGGAAACTACCAACTAATAATTATTTATTACCTTTTCACACTCCTTACGCGGTCCTGCAAACGACCGGGCTAACATTCCATCTAACAAGAACTTTGACCCAGCCCCGTCCTCGGCTTTTTCTTTAGCCCACAATAGTGTATGAATAAAACAATCAAAATCTGACTATTGTTTTTAACCAATTCATGAAACACAAAATGTAGCGGCTCCCATACCTAGAAAGATGACGGCAAGTACCATACAACAGTTCACTCGCTCGAGGACCTTTGCGCTTCACGTAAGGCGGCACCAACACTATCTATAGCTAGCATACAAAAACATTTAGTTACAAATCATATCCACTTGCCTTCTACATGCATTATCATACATCACTGAAAATAAAAATTACTTCGCTTGACAAATCTTCACGAGTATGTAGTGTTCGAATATTCTTCCAACTGATTTGCCCAATGCTGCAAAACTCACATATGACGTTGTGATCGGCTGTCGATACTGTAAAAAATAATGAAATGGAACTTGACAAAAAATGATTGTAGATAATGGAAAATGATCATTCCATAGGGACAGTTGGAACTCATTAATCTAGCTAACCGGGTGTAAAACAATAACAAAAGTGGCGGTTTCAAAACAAAGAAATTTTAGATTGAAGTGAATTGTAAAAATGCTTCAAGACCTAGAACAAGAATTAAGGAACGGAAAATAAACAAACAGATTGAGATCAAATAATGAGAAAAAACTCCCGGTGAAGACTTAAATTGTGATTTCAATAACGATCATTGATCATTAATGCAAAGATAATCATTCCAAACTTATAGAACAACTATGAAGTTCAATTTCGCTTAGAGCTCCTACTCTCCTCCTATAACAAATTACCTAAAGATATTCTCTACCAGAAATCCTAACCTTTTCAACAATCTTAAGATCCGCTTATAAGATTTAGTTTAGAAAGGTTGATTTAGTTTAGGGAAAGACTGTTCTTGGGAAAGATCTAGGACACCCAAATCTTTAACCTGAATCTATTGATTCATAACCCTAGGCAAACCCAGGTTACTTGTCTGTGAGTTGTGGGACTTCATCCAGCTCCCAATCCTCTTCCACCGGGGGCAACTCAACCCTCTTCCACCGGGGGCAGCTCAACCCTCTTGCGCTTTCTTAATCTAGTCAATCTCTATGTCAGGTGTTTAATTCCCCCGAATTAGACTTATCTTCTTCTGCGGCTTCTTTCCTAGCATTGAAGTTGGGGTTGGAGGCCGTATCAGAGTCCGTCGGAGGAGGACTCGCTGCTGATCAACTTGATGTTTCTAGGTCTCAACCTAGAAAACCTTATTGGGGCAGCGGTGGAGGGTTGAGTGGATTGAGTAGCGGTGGTGTACTCCACGGTGGCAGTTTCTACCCTTATTGAGCCAACAAAGAATGATGGTGACTATTCTTTGTTAGAGGCTGTAGTGAAATCAGAGGGAACCGTGACGGTGGCAGCATTGATTGAGTCTTCTTTCACCAGTGGGACCCAACCCATGGTTTCTACTCTCTTAATTAAGTTACTCACTTCCTCGTCACTAGATCTAGTCGTGGAGTATGATTCCAGCGATGAGGAATGGCTGGGAAATTAAACAAGGGATGATGGTGGTCGGTATACCACGACTGTCGTGGTGCAGTTAATTGCAGCGGTGAGAGGGGTGGTTAAGGTTTCTGGTTGAGAGGTGGAAGACGAACTCGCGGTGATCTGTCGGACTGGTCGGCTAGTGGTGGAGAGTGGGAATCCTCCTCCATGACGGGTTGCATATTTGGTGATGGCCATTGTTGTGATTTGGTAACTGCTTATGGAGTGGAGAGAAGATGGAGAAAGTGGGTTGACTGTCGTGCTTTGGAAGGGAACTGAAGGAATTTCTTTGCAAAATGGAAGTTAGTTGTAACGGGTAGGAAGATAATATTTATATGATGAGGTTTCTGCCCATTAAATCCTTGTTCTTGCCCAAGAAGTATAATTGCATTTCACTCCAACTTCCTATTACCGAGAAGAATAAATACCCACATCAGAATGGTGATAAATAAGAGATGAATAAGAAAAAATACAATTAAAAAGATTATGATAAAAGGAACTTGGGTTGCCTCCCAAGTAGCGCCATTGTTTTAAGTCTTAGGCTCGACATAGTGAGGTTCATGTTGTCATTCTGGAGTCAAAGGTGGTTCAATCCTTTGTTCCTCCACATCATGCTTGAAGAAACCTTCATAGAAAGGTTTGAGCCTTTTTCCATTAACCTTGAAAATATAGTTTGTACTCAAATATATGATTTCAACCGCACCATGATCAAAGATTTTAACAACAATATATGGTCTAGTCCATCTGGATTTCAACTTTCCCGAAAAAAGTCTAAATCTAGAGCTATAGAGCAAAACTTTATGTCCTATCAAAAAAGATTTAGTGGCAATGAATTTATCATGAAAAGCTTTGTTGATATGATCCGACCAAGGGTAAGTCGGTCGAATCGATATACTCGATGGGGAGGATCTAGCTCGTTGGAAAGCTTGCTTATAATCATCTCACAAAGACACGAAAATGAAAGAAAACTAGGAGACACAGACACGTAGCGGAATAACTGAAAAGGAAAACACAAAACACAAGACTTAAAATAACTTAGGAACAACAAATACACAATAATGAACTAGACTGCCTTCGTCAGCGAATCTGTCTGGTTTGACGCAAAGAAGTGGGGAAAGGATAAATATTACCCGAAAAGAAGGCAGAAGAGGTTAAAGGATGATTGAATACAAGATCAAAAGAACTTGAGAAGAGTTGATAGTTCGCTTGAACACAGGCGAATATCCAAGAACAAAGTCACTCAAATACAGATACAAGTAAACACAAAGTGAAGTAATAATTGATTACACATCTAAAATGAAGTAATAATCCAGAAAAATTCTAACTCTTTCTAATTTAACCAGTACTCATCAAAATAAATCTAAGTCACAATTTCTAGGGGTCTTACACTAGAGTTGATTAGTCATATCCATCAAGCACAGAGGGAGGACTTGTATCTTACTAAGCTTCGACAAGAAGTTGAATCTGGGAAGAGTACCCTTTTTCGAATTGATGATGATGGTATTCTCCGTTTGGGTCAAAGGATTTGTGTACCGGAAGTGGCAGAAATCAAGAGAAGAATCATGGAGGAGGCACATCATGCGCCTTATGCCAAAGATGAAGAAGGAAGTTGCAGAGTTTGTATCAATGTGTTTGGTATATCAACAAGTAAAGATGAAGCATCAATGTCTAACGGGTTTATTGAATCCATTACCAATACCTAAGTGGAAATGGGAGCATATCACGATGGATTTTGTTACTGATTACCGTTGATGAAACAAAGGCATGACACCATTTGGGTGATCATCGACAGAATGACCAAAGTAAGCCACTTTGTGCCAATCAAGCTTAGTTATTCACTTGAAAGGCTTGATGAGTTATTCATTCGGGTGATTGTAAGATTACATGGCATTCCCTCTAGTATTGTATCCGATCAAGATCCTCATTTCACGTCTCGATTTTGGAGGAGTTTTCAAGAAGCCATGGGGACTAAACTCTAGTTTAGTACTATGTTTCATCCACAAACTAACGATCAATCCGAAAGGGTGATTCAAGTACTTGAAGATATGTTGCGGAGTTGTGTTTTGGAGTTTAGCGGTTCTTGGGAAACTTTCTGATTGAGCTTTTATTGCAGTGGTTTTACCACTTATTTTCTTAGATTTTTGAATGGTTTGCTATTGATTTTCTGTGTGAATCATTTGATTATAGCAGGAAACATCTTCGGAGAAGAAAGGAGCACAAAGGAGAAGGTTGAGACCAATTCTGGGCAAATTCAGAGCAGACAGATTCTTGGCTAAGTTTCTAGGCCAAGTCATCTCTATTGACCAAGACAGACTCGCTTGGTCAATCCCTCACTTAGAAGACCTATCCGGGAAGACAGGAATTAAGCGGCACTGGCGGAAGACTCCCACCAGCATGATGATTGTTGGTGATTATCCAAGGAAGCATCAGAGTGAAGCCCAGTTGTCCTCTCTTATCTTTTTAGACTTCTAATGTGAGGAGGAGAGTTTTCAGATACAATTCAAATATAATTTAGAGTTTAATTAGGAGTTAATTTCCTTTATTTCCGCCGTAGCTATTTTATAGGGAGAGGGAACTATATATACTCTTCCTAGGGTTTGGAGGAGAAAGTTGGTTCCGCTGAGATTTTTGAATCTTTCTTCTAGGTTTCCACCTCTATTTTTACATACTTTGCCCTTTAGAAAATGAAGGATTTTTATTAATTCAATTCATAGTTATTTTTGCTTTTAATCATGAGTATGAGTAGCTAAGTACATCATTCTTAGTAGAGGCATTTCGAAGCATGAGAATGAGTTTACATGAGACCTAATCGATTTTACTAATCTTTGAATCTGCATTTAATTAATTTTGTAATCTTGTTAACGTGTTTTCCATTTGGTTTTAGACTTGATCAATCTAGAGTTAAATAGATCTCGCAACAGTCATTTCTCTTGGCCATGGATTATTGACCAAGAGAATGGAAGTAGACACCTACGCACTGTTGGAACATCCGCAAAACGGTAGGGGGAAAGATTAATCAGATTCAGTCCCGCCTAATGCCCGAGGATATTAGGTCTGAAGTTGTCTTTCCCTAATCGATCATCAGCCAACTCAGTAAACCCTTTAACCAGCAAAGTGCTAGTTGGTTAGGCATCATCTCTAAGCATACCTGAGGTGATGTTGATACAGGAGGAAAGCAGGGGTCATAAGCGTACCTTGATCCTATAGCAACTCTGTAGATTGGAGATGAAAACCCCTGCGTCAATGATTGCAACTCATGTCTCATAGCTGCCGAGCCTCTACTAGGAATTCTCTCATTTATTTGATTCCCATTTTTGGATTTGCGTCTTGACCAAGGAGATCATTTTTTGCCAAGACAATTATCTATTTTATTTAATTTCCTATCTCAGCTTTAAACAAAAACCCCCAAGTTTCATCTAAATGTCAACACTGGTCTTCATAAGCACACACAAAATCATACCATTACTCTCTGTGGATCGATCCTCTTACTTGCTATCTACAATTAATTTGTTTTTAGTAGTGAGTTGTAATTTATATTTATTTTTGACGGATTCGACACCCATCACTTTCTTGCCGTTAGTGGAGTCTTCATACAACAACACCTATCACACTAATCTTCAAATGGCACTGTATGAAGCTTTATATGGCGGAAATGTCGATCACCGGTGTGTTGGGATGAAGAAGGATCAAGACAACTACTTGGTCCAGAAATTGTGCAAAGAACTTTTGATCAAGTGAAAGTGATTCGAGCTAAATTACAAGCCGCAAAGGATAGACAAAAACCTTATACAGATAAGCGGAGGTGGCTGTTAGAGTTTTAAGTTAGAGACTTTGTGTTTCTGAAAGTGTTGCCGTGGAAAAGAAAATTTAAGGGTTCCAATCGGGGAAAATTAAATCCGAGATATGTGGGGCTGATTGAGCCATAATTGTAGTGATTTTATCACCAGTTCTCTTGTATCTTTCGAATGGTATGCTATTGATTTTAGCTTGTATCGTTTAATTATCACAGGAAATGGATTTGAGGATCAACTGGATCAAAAGGAAGAGAATTCATGAAGATTCAGAGCATTCAGAACAACTTGAGCATTAAAGACTTTCTTGACCAAACTACTTGATCAAACCAGCGTGGAAGATATCTCTCTTGACCAAGGGCATTTGCCCTTGACCAAACCTCCAATTGGAAGACTTTCTAAGTAGATGGATCATGGGCTGGGCTTGAAGGAGACTGCTATCATTCAGATGACCATTTGCACTTTTAGCGGAAGAGATCAGACTATTTTCCCAGCCGATTTGTCTCATCAAAGAGTTTTAACGCAGAGAGATTCTTCAAGATACATTTCCAAAATTATTTTAGCATTTAAATTAGATTTAAAGTATTATTTATTTTCCCTTATTCTTAGCCGATAATTTTAGGAGAAAGGACTATTTAATCTTTCCCTAGGGTTTTTGAGAAGGGGGAATCGACTTTGGTTTGATCTCTTCTCTGTTTTTCTTTTCGGCCGCTCACATACTCTTGCTCCTTCAGAAACGAAGGATTTTTCCTAATCATAATGAGTCATTTATTTTTCTTTCAATTATGAGTATGCGTAGCTAATCACATCGTTCTTAGTAGAGGCACTTGAGCATGGGCATGAATGATACGAGCTTGAAGGCTCCAACTCGTATCTTTTGATCTGACCATACAAGCCAAGGCGAGAGGGTTCATGAGTTTGCCGGTGATACGAGCATGGATCTGTTTGATAGGAGTGTTAGCCCACCCATGCCTACATTCATTGCCAACGAAAGACCACCCGCGTGGCCTAGCTTCCCCTAAAGACACCTTCTCATGGTCGCGTTCATAGGCCATGAGCCAGACCATGAGCCTTCGCAGACTTGAGTTATAGATCTCATGGTCACGTTCATGGGCCATAAGACATACCATGAAGCCTTCGCAGACTTGAGTGATTGATTCTCATGGTCGCATTCATGGGCCATGAGATAGACCATGAAGACTGCATACACTTGAGTTTTTGAGTCACTTGTAGTTCACTTGAAGGATGCTTCCCAAGGTCCTTTGTTAAGGGTCTTTTAGGGGTTTCCCCATGTAATAAGTGATACGTGTAAATTGTAGGACTTAGCCTCTTTTATGTCTTGTCTTTGTTTTTATTGAGAATCTCCTTTCTCAAAGACCAACTTCTAGGTTAGCTTAGGGTGAGTGGAGCTAGGGTTCCTAGACTAAAAATCCATGTCTCTTTCCTTAATGATTTGAGTAAGTTGTTAATCACTAGGATTAACAAGGGTCATTCATAGGGATAGGAATCCTTGATTAGCAAAAGCAAGGTTTCTTAGAACTTGTTCTAAGAGGGTTTGTTTAGTTGTCAAGTTATTTGTGTGTTTTT
>NBIL01061947.1:0-10368 GCA_002752925.1 Viola pubescens var. scabriuscula | reverse complement strand
CAGTGCTATCTTGCCATTCTTGGAAACCAGACTGGGAAATCTCCGCAGGTTTGCAATTCAGAGAGGAGCATCGGGGACGGAATTAGTTAAAAGCTGGGGTTTTGGGAAGGAGGAACTGGAGGAAATGGAAGAATCCCTATCAAAAATGGTTAGTGCAGTTGACGACCGTGCCCAACTTTCCTCCGACTCCGATTAAGTTTCACAGAGTATAAAAATCCTTTTGTTTCACCGCTCTTTCCTTTTTACTTAATCCCCTGTAAAGTGGTTAGTGGGTTGTAATTGTGAAATTTTATACATCAGCAACTGGTAACATCTTTTTTTGCAGTTGAGTTGGTAAGGTCACACTGTTATTACGTTCTCTCATGCTGACTCGATTCTGTCAAATTACGAACATCATATCTTTATAAACAGTTGGCAGCTAGGTTTCGAAACAATAATGGGATGCCTAGTCTCATAACTTTGAGCCGTTATTGATTGTGAACTCCCTTGGTCCCTTCCTGGCTACGATGACATAGTTGATAGCCACTAGGTTATGTATGAGTTACTCCAGTTGTATGTTTTGATTTGTGTAGGGTTGAAGGAAGTAACCAAATATTTGGAGCGTCACTTTCCAACTACGGACAAAGGTGAGACTCGAACTCAAAACTTTACTAGTATTTTATTAACTAAAAACAACTTAATAAGTTACGTGACCATTAGTCGAGCCAATTTTTGACTTAGGCTGACAGCCCATAAGAAAGTTTAGTACTCCTTGATCCTTCCACAATTTAAAAGGGAAAGAAAATAAACAATTCCCTTCTTTCTTTCCCTCGTATTAGCATTACTCCTAATTGGGTTTTGTTTTCTCTCTTTTTTTTTTTCTTTTTTTTTGTTGATATGCTTTGTTTTTTCTTTCATTTCATACCGTTGGATGATGAATCATGATCTAACAGATATCAGATACCCATCTCATTCAATCACACGTGAACCTTCCCGTAAAACTGATAAACAGAAAGAAAAAATCCCGTTAAAGAAAAAAAATCTCACACGTGGAATATACCGTTAAATTCCTAAAACACATTACCTCAAGAAAGATTTGACTTTTTCTAACAGTGCTTTTATTTTCTTTTTTTATAAAACCGGGTGGAGGGAGGGGTTGCCTCCCTAATTTTTTTTAAAAGATCCATTATAGTCCCTAAAAGTTTAGACTTTCTAAAATAATCCTACTTTATTTGTTAAAAATATCTATATTTTTCCCTTAACTGATTAAAAGTTCCTAATATTGTTCTTACATCTTATTATTAATCATACTTTTAGTTATGCAAAATTTATAAAATTTAGTTAATTTTAGGAATAGTTTAAAATTCAAGTTAATTTTTTAATATTAGGGACAAATATAGCAACAGAAACTTAAACTCAGGTACGAATCTCATTCTGCTTATAAAAAAATGATATTAAATATTATATATGACATTTTTCTATATAGTACTATGTGATCCATAAAAAATTAGTTTAGTTTCGTTCCTAATTTCGGCTCCCTAAATTTTTTTCCTGGCTCTACTCCGGGTGTTTAAGATATATTTTTGGACTAAATTAATCTACACTTCACTATATTAGGGCTCAAAAACCGCAAAAAATAATATCTTATGAATTCTAAAGCAGTTGTTTGCCGAAAAAAAATTCAAAGATAAAAGTGAGTTCATAATTGTAGCTCACTCCGTTAGTTACAAATTAATTATGACAACAGCTATGCTAATCCTCGTACAGTCACAAAAGTATAAAAAATGTTACACACCCACAAATAGCGCACCACTGGACTACCGGAGTGATTAAAAAAAATTAGCAACTAATTTTCACACGTTAAATAAAAAAGAAATACTAATTTCCTTAGAGAGAGGAGAGAGGTTGAAGAAATAAATAAATAAATAAAGAAATACTAAAAATAACAAACATGAGTAACAGAAGGCACCTCTAGCAGTAGCCATCGGCCGAGTCTGATCAGAGAGGATTAGAACTGTAGACTGTAGAGTGTTGTTTACTTGCCATTTTTCTCTGATTTTTTCCTTTTTAAAACAAATTATCTCTTTTCGTATAAAGATCGCATTCGCATTTACATCACCAACCAACCACGGATCTCTGATGCGCTCATCTCTTTAGATTTGAGTGCTCTTTTCCCCTATCTTCATCCTCATCTTCTTCTTCCTTCTCCTCTCCCGCTCGAATCTGCTGTTCTCCAATTCCCGCCGCCATGATTTCGTCGAGCAAGCTCAAATCCGTCGATTTTTACCGGTCAGATCTCTATTTCTTCTCTTCCTACTCTTCGTTTAGAGTTTGAAAATGTGTGATGGATCGACATGTATTGAAAATCTCTTATTACATGAAGCGTTTTGGATAAATCTTGGAAACGCGATTGAATTCTAGTTCCATCCGAATTACTTGTAGTTATCTGTAATAATCGAATTCTTGTACTGATAGTACTGATGTATACGTAAATACAGTAGCAATGGCTCACTGGTTTGCGGATGACGATTTTCACTTCTTATTGTGCACACTTAGCTAATGACGAAGAGTGTTGACTTTACTCCTCTTTGTGTCGACAGGAAAATCCCTCGGGATTTGACGGAGGCGTCATTATCAGGTGCTGGAATATCCATAGTAGCGGCGCTCGCTATGATGTTTTTGTTTGGAATGGTTGGTAGTAGATAGTTACTTTGTTGCTTTACATCGCAGTGCTTCCTTTTGTGTTCTTATTTTGTTTGATGATGTTAGTAACAATAAGTACTGGATGCTGCAGGAGCTGAATACATATTTAACGGTCACCACCTCCACTTCTGTCATTGTTGACCAGAGTACTGATGGGGACTTCTTACGTATTGATTTTAATATTAGGTAATTTAACTGTATCAAGTTTACTCGTCTTTTGGCATTGTTAGTTTCTTGTGTGTGATATTGTAGGTACTTGCATTTTTTTCCCCTTACTACAACTGGTAATGTGTTAATTTGGCATATACCTGTGTAAGAGCTTACCGGCAATTGGTTAGAATTAGCAAAAAATTTCTTAGAAGCATATGGTACCTTGGGTTTTTAATTATGAATTATGAACTGAATATGGCAATTCTGTGCTGATTTCAAAGCAGTGAAATGCTGTATCTGAATTATCTATTAACTACTTTTTCTTAACTATGTTTTAGGTTCCACTTTCATCAAGGAATTAGTTTACATCCTGTTTCTCTTGTTATTAGCAATGAGTTTCTCAAGTAGTTATATATACCTAGTTTCTAGTACTATTATTATCATCTGTTTTGTTGGTTTCCTTTCCGTTTCCAATAAACATTTTTGAATTCATCTCTAATGCGTTTTCCATTCTTGCTAATAATTCTATCATGTTTGTCACCCATGTGCATTGCTTTGCTTCACGGCTTGTAGCATATTTATTTTTATTTTTATTTTTGTGTGACGCCTCTGCAATTGATAGGTTTCTCTTTTTTTCACCCTGGTTTGCTGACAGTTTATTGCTTCCTTGTAGTTTTCCTGCACTCTCATGCGAATTTGCTTCAGTTGATGTGAGCGATGTGTTGGGAACTGTAAGTCCTTTTATTGAACAGTTTTAATTATTTCTGAACATAAAATGTTTAGATAAGTTTTTTTTCTCCCCTCTTTTAAAACGACTGGATTTGTCTAGTTTTTATTTACTTCTACTTTTGTGGCTTGGCCGTAGAGAGGTGAGAGCTACTTTGTACATTATCAACTTTTGCGTCTATATGTGCATTATAGTTTTAGTTAAGTGGACTAGGATATAAAACATTGAGAACCAGTGATGATAATGATTGTTTGTTCTAGTAGATTGAGAGGTCCACATTTGTGTTCTCTTAGTGCAAATGGATTTCAAAAGTTTCTAGAGTTAACGATTATACTTGATAGTACCTTTTGTATTCTTGATTGGAGTGTATATGTGACTTCTCCCTTTTGTATTCATGTCTTATGAGGTGTACATCATATTCACCTGAAGTTTTACACTCTTCTCTTCAGAACAGGTTGAATATAACAAAAACACTACGCAAATACTCTATAGGTCCTGATCTACGGCCCACTGGAAATGAGTTTGATTCAGGACCTCTTTCGCACCACATTAAGCATGGAGATGATGTTCATGAAGAAGGTGGTGAAGGTTCTATGGTACTCAATGCGCGCAATTTTGATATATACTCGCATAAGTAAGTGGATAATTCTGAGTTGAAAAGATGCCTTTTGTTTTGAGGTTCTGAATTCGTATGATCTTATCTATTTTCTCACTGTTGTAATGAGACTATTGCTTGACTAACATTGACTATTATTCCCTTTTCAGGTATCCAATTTTGGTTGTCAATTTTTTTGCTCCTTGGTGCTACTGGAGTAATCGCCTGGTAATTCTATTTAGTGCATTTATTGTATAAAATATAGGTTTAAAAAATTATGTTGAGATCTTTGGTCTATCATTATATTGGCTTACATTTATATAAGGGCTCAACCTTGTTCTTTTTATGGAGCAACAACTCAATAATGAATCAAACTTTCCTTTCTGCATCTGGCCATGGCTGGGCAGTTGTAGTCTGCTGTTCTAGCTCTATGATTTATTTGAATGTAAACTATTGCAAAGGTTAACCAGTTCATATGTCGCCCTACATTTTCTTTCACATTGTCCAGTCAGGTATACTGTGTGATCTTTTTGATAGGATTCATAACTATAATGTTATTAGTAGACAGACGATTCATAGCCATAATGATGAGGTCATGCTCTTTATAATCTTCATTGTCTTATTTTAAAAAAAATAAATATACTCAGACGGAATTATCTAATATATTTAATCATGGTGGATACAATGTATTAAAAAAATGCTGGATACAGGTTTGCCTACTGGCTCAAGCTCCAGTTCAAGAATTATATTGGAATTTTTCTTGTTTGATTGTTGGCTATCTTGGAACTTTTGTATTGCTATGTTTGTCTAATTTTAATCGAGTCAAAGATACTTGCATTACCAAAATCCCAAACAATCCTGAAAACTCAGATATCAATTATTAAAGAGTCAGAAATGCTGGGTAATTGGGTTCATCTTTCTTGTAATGAAACTTTAAAAGGTTTAATTAACAAATATGGCAATATCCTCTTGTGATTCTCCACCATCCTTTCGCTCTGCTTAAGTTTTCGCTTTTCCTTTTCCAGAAGCTCCTATGTAATTTAACTCTGATGGTGGTTATTGATATTGTTACATCCCTGCTTTACGACGCTTGCACGAAATTGATCATCTCCTATGCACTATGGTCAAGTTACAACTACTATTAGAGTATATTCTCGTGAATAGACACTCACCTGGATTTTCCTCTTTGAAACTTGTTTACTTGCTATTTGGGACATTGTCATTAACACTTCTGATATTTATTGTGATAATAAAACCATGTGAGAGTTTACCTTTTTGCTAAGAAACTGAATTGGCAATGAACATATGAACTCATTTTTAATCTCATGAATACCAACCTCATGTTTTCTTTTTCCCTCGAATTTCTCCTCATAGTGACTATTCTTCTCTTGTTTCAGAAACCTTCGTGGGAAAAAGCTGCTAAAATAATAAGAGAAAGGTACTCCTCTTTTGCAAAACTAAAACAAATAGAAGTGCTTGCAAGTTCAACTCCAAACCTGTTTCCAAGCCCCTCTCACACTGGGCTTGTAGGAGAAGTAGGAATGGGGAGTCTCGCTCCTAAGGTGTAGCCTAATGCCTACTGCCCCACCTGATAGATCAATAAATAAATGAAACATGTATTTTAAGTAGTTATCAATAATTGCTTAGAGTTAATTTGAAATCTTGCTGTTTGAATTCTTACACGCCATCCATTTTGACAGATACGATCCTGAAATGGATGGGCGCATTCTCTTGGGGAAGGTTGACTGCACTGAAGAAGCTGATTTGTGTAGGAGGTACTTTCTAGACCATGTTGATGTGAACATGTTACAGTTATTATATATATTTTTACACTAAGGCCAATACCAGTCTCCTGTGGTAATGCCATTCTATGTCTTTCTCGTAATTCCTGTTATTTTTATGTTCACTGTGGGTTATCCATTCTTTGTCCCATAATCAGGATATTGGATCACTTCCTTCTCTTCTACTGGTTATTACAGTTCATTTTCTTTTGTCATGATTTTTCAGGAATCACATACAAGGGTATCCATCGATTCGTATTTTCCGTAAAGGAAGTGATCTTAGGTAAATAAAATCCATCCTTCCATCCATGTTTTTCCTCTTGTTTTATGGTTATCATGCTTGAATTTTCATTGTAGTTGCATATGTCTGCGCAGTCCATTGCAAAGTGATTGGCATCCCATATCTGCTGCAGTAGATTAGCGTGCCAATATTTTCTGAGAGATAGAATTAAGTAGCTTGAACCCCAAATGTGCCTATGTTATGTTTGAATCACATTTTCCCCCTTCAGTACATCACTTATGCCATTACAGTTATTTCAATGTCCAGGCTGTTATTTTTTGTTTGCATTTTTATTCCGAAACTTTTTGTACTTTTTTTGTCTTCCATTACAGGTATTGGGTAGCCACATCAGTAATTCCTGTTTGACCTTTTTTTCTTTTTCTTTCCTTTGAATCAATGACATCGTAATTCCCAGATACGCATGGTTCTTTTTTTGGTTCAAAATGCAACACCATGGAAAGTAACTTTTTTTCTTTTCAAAATCATGATCTCTCACAGGGATGAAAATGGGCATCATGATCATGAATCTTATTATGGAGATCGTGATACAGACACCCTGGTTAAGGTATCTTGAGCTCTTTCTTTAAATTTAAAATTCCATTTGGTTAATATGTGAAGTACGTGTTGCTTATTTTCCTATTCTTCCATTTTTGTATTGCTAGTAGTCCAACCTGGGCTAATTTGATGTTTGTTATGCCTTGCAGACAATGGAAAATTTGGTTGCACCTATTGCAATTGAATCTCAGAAGCTAGATTCAGAAAATAAAACTGAAAATGCAACCGTGACTACCAAAAGACCAGCACCTGTGACTGGAGGATGTAGAATTGAGGGATATGTTCGGGTAAAGAAGGTAAATTTCCATCCCACGTGGGAATGGATTGATATGTTAGAATATACTTAATAAAAATATAATTTGTGTGGTGAGTGCTGTATGTTTGTTGTTGGTTTCATTATGGCTGCTGATGCGTAAATAGTGATTACCGGTAAAAATGTAAGATTAATGAAGTTATAGGTTCACACTTTTCTGTTGTCATTTGCTGCTAAATTTGATTGTAATAGTAAATTTCCCATCTTAAATTAACAAGTCCTTGGGTTGTAAATTTATCTGTGATTATTTTTGTATGCTCTGCAGGTTCCTGGCAACCTCATAGTTTCAGCTCGGTCAGGATCCCACTCCTTTGATACTTCTGAAATGAATATGTCACATGTCATATCTCAATTCTCGTTTGGCATGAAGGTTTCACCTAGGGTGATGAGTGATGTAAAGCGATTGATACCTTACATTGGCGAGAGTCATGACAGGTTGAATGGTAGATCATTTATTAATCATCACGATGTAGGAGCAAATGTTACTGTAAGTTTGCCACTTTGATGTCTACGTAAATCTTATCCCGTGTTTGATTGCGTAATTTATTTCATGTCTAGTGACATTTCATTGTTGTATCTGCTGATGTGTGTGCTGCACTGCAATGTTTTTCTACCTGATTGTATGGAATGAGATGTGAGGGTTGCGGAGATCCCCAAGAGAAATGCATAGAATTTGCTATATTTTCCTGAGTATCCTGTTGAACTCAAATGTGGTCGATGCATGGAGATGCCATGAACACTATTACAATATTGTATTATAGGGCTTCCTATAGGACCACAACATATGTTTTGTCACTTTTGTGGGATAAATGCGGACTACAAGATTGGATAAATGGTTACTGTCTTTGTCTTTTAGGCATGTACTAATGTTCAAGCTCCTTACTGCTGTGTTTGCAGATAGAGCACTATCTTCAAGCAGTCAAAACAGAGGTGTTTACAAGAAAATATTCTGGTCCGTATAGAGTTCTTGAGGAGTACGAGTACACAGCACATAGCAGTTTGGTGCAGAGTGTGTACATACCCACTGCAAAGTTTCATTTTGAGCTCTCTCCTATGCAGGTATTGTTACAAACAGAAAATCATTATTGTTCATTGTTCTTGTTGGTTCTTACACTGAAGCCGCTAATTTTTTTTCGTACTACACTTAATTTTCAATGGAATCAGGTTCTAGTTACAGAAAATCCCAAGTCATTTTCGCATTTCATCACCAATGTCTGCGCTATTATTGGAGGTGTTTTCACGGTTAGTATCTATGCTTCTGTAATGTGCTTTTAGCTGCTACTGATCCACTCTCACTATTCACATTATCGTCCTTTGTGATGCAGGTTGCTGGGATAGTGGATGCAATTTTGCACAACACAATTAGATTGATGAGAAAAATTGAGCTAGGCAAAAACTTTTGATAGGAAGATGAAATCTTCTTACTTAGTTGTATAACTTCTGATTTTGGCACATTCATTTATATTAGCGGCAATCTGTTGAGAACAATTGCAATTCATCCCGCGGCTTTTGCTCGAGCAACGAACCTCAACTAGTGGTTCGTAGTTGCTAGTACTGGAATGTTAGCGCAACCTAGGATTCTGACCTTTGTTTGTTGTTTTTTCTCCCTTTTGTTCTCTCCTTTTAAAATGCTCGTAGTTAAGTACTTAGGAAGAACCTTAAGATAGGGAGGAAGATTGTGTTGGGTTTAATTGGTGAAGAAGCTGAACTGGTGGAACCGACCTTCCACCAATGGCAGGGAGGATTTTTTTTGTTTTTCTTAATAAAGTTCCTGGTGTGATTGTGGCAGGACAGTGTCGATTGTAATTCAAGGCGGTCCAATAATGTACTGTTGCGATATTGTTCTGAAGTCATATGATGTTTGGATCATCTGTTTGCAGCAGGTAGATTGACTAAGCAACTATATTGGAGGATGCACACAGAATAAAACTTATTTATTGATTTCGTTCTTTCTATACAAAGTTCTTAACATGAATGTAACAAACACACCGAAACGCAACCTAAACTGTCCGAATTTATTTCTTTCCGGCAACACAAATAGCCATATCAATACCCTCAGGATAGAAAAATCACATGGAGAAAAAAAAAATCACATTTGAGAAAAAAAAGACTCGAATATAAGGCGAGTCTCTAAAATATAAGAGATGAAACGAGGAAAGCTCCGGTGGAACCGATGAAACTCACGACCATCGAAGAAGCTGAATTTGGGGAATTGGGGGTCTCATCGGAAGGAGCTGAAGTTGGGTTGATCTCCGCAGTCCCGGTAGGGGGAGGAGGCTTGTCACCGGTGGGTGCAGGTGACGGGACTGTGCCGGAAGATGATTCAGGAGATGGAGGAGACGCTGTGGTAGTGTGATTTGTGTTGGAAGAACGGTTGCTTCTGTCAGCCAGAACGACAACCACCAGCTTCTCATTCTTGTCGCATTGTTCTTTGTTTCCACTAATGAAGTGGTGAGGACCGGAATGGTTGAATGTGAAAATAGTGTGGCCGCCACTGTATTTCTCTATAGGCTGTGTTGTTGTGCAACTGTCATAGTCCTGCTTGGTCACTTCAAGCACTGAGTCCTGGTCAGGATTGTAGTTGAACACTGCACAAATTGTACCAAAAAAACAGATTATAATTGGTTATAACCAAAAACAAATTTATGAAACATTTTTTTTAAACTAAATGCCACCCTACGTTTTATAAATTTCCTCTGGGTGAAATACTATTTGTGACGAAAAGTACAAACATAAACGACTATTTGAGACAAAAATTACAAACACGAGCTATTTGAAATTTACAAAATGTAGAGTGTTATGTATGAAAAAAATGGACAAACACAGAACGTAAAAGTGACGTTTAGCGTGTGTTTTTCTGTAATATCATGAACGTACCTAGGGAGTCTCCGATCTGAAACCGGGTCATTTGTGCCCATTGATTGTAGCTTGATACATCGGTATTATCCGGCACGGTCCAGCCCTTAGCACCTCCAACGGTGAACTGAACTGCACTGCTCTTATGCACCAACATCATGAAACAAGCCAGCACAAGCACTTGAAAAACTAAGTGTAATTCCCATTTTGGTGTCGAATTAATGGTGTTAGCCATTGGAAGAACAAAGAAAAAGAGAAGTATAAATTTCACCCAAAAGCTGAGGACTCCTGATCAGTTTTGGATGAAAATAGTGCTTGATTGTGCTAAACAATGGTGCCATGTTGAGGGTTTTTGCAGGCCAACTTATAGCATCATTTTACAACAAGTGGCAGTGAAGCTTTTCCCCCTTTTTTTTGTTCTTTTTGTTC
>NBIL01061917.1:0-11002 GCA_002752925.1 Viola pubescens var. scabriuscula | reverse complement strand
TTGATGATGGTGTGGTAATTTTACTAGAAATTAGAGGTAAAAATGAAACAATATGGAATAAAATAAAATCAAAGATCATTGTCTTACACTTTTCTATTATCCTAAAATGTCTGTTATTAAAAGAATCAGAGAGTATTATATTACAACACCAATAAAGATGAAGCTAGATAAAATTTCTTTGGGGCAAATCGTTGAGAGTATGATTCTATTTCTACTATACTAAAGTTTCTACGGTGAAAATTGTTATTGTCAAATTGGGTATTAATTAGTCTACTGAATCCTAAGCCCAGAATCAGGCCCAACACTTAAAACCTTGCATCCAGAACCCAAAACCCAGATAAAGGGCCCGGCGGATGAAGTCCAAACGCAACTAACATTCTTGATCCAAACAAATTTTATAATTTCTGTAGAAGGTAAGAAAAATTAAATAATTTTATAATTGTAAATTTCTTTTAATTCTGGAAAAGAATTAAGTAAGGATGTGTAAATTGGGACATAATAAGGGACAAACACAAGCTCTAATTTAAAATACTAGCTACCACTTTAACCAGAAATTCAACGTTCAAAACCACCCCTAAATCCTGCATTTCTAGCAACTATTGTTATTTTTAATATTATCTTTTAAGATCTAACGCCCACAAAAATTCCTTACGAATGTTCTTTGGTGAAAAAGACCAGTCTTTTTGTGTAACGCCTTAAGCCTGAAAACGTGCGCTCCAAATTACAATGTCACTTGTAAATAATATCTTCCAAAAATGAATAAAACCACATTACTTTCATCTCTTTAATTAAGATCCCTCCCATCTTTACCCATAGTTAGAATTTTGAAAAGTATGAACATATCACTATTATATATAGCTTTAGAAATTTTATTCCTCACTACTACTCCCTCCGTGTACTTTTAATTGTCACTTTCTTACGTTTTTCTATTATTTGGAGTACTTGTCATTTTATCTTTTTTGAAGCATATATTTTGTGCAAATGATAATTTTTTGTTGTTGAATCAACCCAATTTGATGATGGTGTGGTAATTTGAGTGAAAATTAGAAGAAAAAATGAAACAATAAGGAATAAAATAAGTTCGTAAATTAACGACTTATGCTTTTTACTATTTCAGAAAGTCATTTAAAAGTACACGGAGGGAGTATTTTGCTAATTGTACTACAACTTTATATACACATATTGTGGTACTTTGCTCATGATATTTTAATTTAACTGATTAGTGCATCTCGCTTTTATAATTATGAGTTCATTCTCTAGGATTACAGAAAAAAAAAACTTTAAATCATTTTTTACTACACTAAGAAGTAATTAATATATTAGTATTAAAAAGTGATTATCTCCGGTATTATCCATCGTAAAAATTGTGTACAAGATACATATTTTTATAGGCTGAATCTACGTAAGCTGCGTGCGTTACAAAAAAGAATAGTTTAATTAATTAATACAAACACCACACGATGTCTCAATCTCACACCGATCATATCACCTTGACGCCTCTCCCCCTCCCTCCACGCCTATATATTCTACCACAAACTCTTGGTCATGGAATAAGCAACCTAATTAAAATGGCTCGCTCGCTTTTCTTCTGCCTTCTCTGTTTGCTCCTCGTCAACTTTGCTCTTTGCATCAATCGTTTCCCTAATGGGTTCCTACAAACTGTAAATGCTGCTGCTTCACCTTCTCCCTCACCAACACCATCCACTGGTGATGGTGGTGGCGGCCTTATTGGTGCTGGTGGTAGTGGTGGAGGTGGTGGTGGTGGGAGTGGAGGTGGTTCTGGTGGTGGGTTTGGTTCTGGGAGTGGCTCTGCAGGTGGTGGAATGGTTGGTGGAGGAGGAGGTGGTGGGGGTGGCGGTGGTGGTAGTAGAGGTGGCTCTGGCTATGGAGAAGGGTTTGGTTCTGGATACGGTACGGGTGGTGGTGGTACTGGTGGTTCTAGTGGCGGTGGTAGTGGTGGAGTTCCTTGAGTTAAGGATTTGCGGTGCATGACTATAATATATGTATGTATTGTGCTTATAAGTGTTATGTTTCTTTTAATGTCGAGAAATGTACCCCTAAATAAATATAAAACTCGGAGTCAAGATGTGTAAAGGCTAGCTTGCCCTGCATGTCATTTTAATGTAATTTTTTACATTTATCGTTTAATATAACAAAATTAAGTAAAGTTTTATGTTTTATGGTGGGCCCTGTCCTTCCTCGTTGGGCTGGTGGAGGCCCATTATGAAACAGCCAACCCTGCAAGGGTTTTCTTTTTTTTTTAAAAAAAAAAATTTGAAAAATCACAAGGACTGAAATGTAATTTCGACTTCCCAGAGTCTTTTCTTCCCTCCCTAACCCTTTTATCCAAAGGCGGGAAAGAAAAGGACACTGATAAACCCAAACGCAAAGAGAAATCAACCCCAAGAGAAATAACCGCAGAGAGCCGGAAATGGAGAGAGAAAGCTCCGGCGCCGACTTCCAGACGCTACTCCAATCCATCAAATCTTCCGATGTAAGTTCCCGAAATAGGTCCCGTGTCTCCATTTTTAGGTCATCGAAGCGAGCTACGAAAGGAATTTCCAGATTTGCTACACATTTTCTGCTTATTACTGTAATTATTCAGTTAACGGAGGAACGACGCCGTGTTTTCTGTTTCAGGTAGTTGAGAAACGTGCTCAATTGATTGGGAAACTGGAGGATTTGGTTTTGACGGAGAAATCTGACATCGCTGCTCTTGTAGATTGCCTCTCAGTATCCGCTCTACTTTACTTTTCTATGCTCGTTTTTATAGTCTTAATTTGGGTTCGCCTTTCGGAAAGGGGTGAGAGTGGCTCATAGGTTTAGGGTTTTTGTAAGAAAATTCTACTTAACAGTAGAGGATGCAACAGAGGTTGTAATTGCATGTAGTTTATACTTCATCTGTGTGTCTGTGTGACCTCCGGTTTTGGTTTTGATTGGTGTTGCTTTTGTGATCTTGGGGTTGATCTCGTCAATGTGGCTAAAATTTTCCCCAAATGTAAGATACATTGCTGTTAGCCGAGTATTTAGTCATTACTGTTTACTTGTTCGCCATAGTTTCTACTATTGGAGTGTTAAGTTTCGTTTTCCCCACTACAGATTTGATCTTCAAAACAGTGATACTAATATAGAAAACACCTTATTGTGGGTGGGGAAAATCACTGCTAAATGCCGAGGAGGCACTTGGTGAATCTAGGTCAAGTGTTTGCTAAGTGATCCTTTTTTTCGTTTTTATGTTTCTGACCTTAACGATGATCTAAGAAATATTGGGAAGACTTCACTTGCTTGGATGTATCTCAATGTATGCTAAACAAAACCATTTTGAATGTGGCTGCAAAGTATGCGGATTCGGACTTATCTGGATGTCTAGTGCAATTTCTAGCTTTTGTGACAAAGGTATGTTGTCCTTTAGCACCATCAACTTTGTTATGTAATCTCTGTGCAGTTTAGTTAGTGTGAGATATATCAGCTATTTACCTTATTGGAGCTATGCATCCACAGGCAAGCATATGGTGTGGAAAGCATTTGAAGATGACGCTTATGTCATCTGAGGACTCTCAAGAAGAAGAGCATTGCAATCTCTACTTTCAGGTACACAATGTTTTGTGCAACTTGTTGCATTCTGTTGGAAGGGGCTTTTTTAGTTATTATGTTGACAGTTTGTCACCGTTGATTAGTGGCGAAGGGCTAGCCATATCTCCATTTTGAATTTACATTTCACCATTTTACTAACTACTGGGCTCATGGCTAATCTCTTGTTGAGAGTATTTTCATCCTTATGCATTGTTGTCCAGAGACTTCATTTTGTCTGTTCTTAACTTATCCTTACTGTTAACTTCGCAATGGATGCGCAATTCCACCTTTGAAGATATCATGGAGAATGTATCTTTGTTACAAAAAAATAAAATAAAAATAATAATAATAATATTGACATCTTTGCTGTTAGCAGTTCACACAGTATTTAACCGTCATTTAACTGAAACTTTTCTAGCTGCCTTGCCTTGGACTTTCTATGAAGCAGGAAAAACTATTTAAGTGTTGCTTTAGCTTCTAACCAAATTTCCTATCTTGACCTAGAATTGATTGGAAATCAGATGCATTGTTTGCGCAATGGGAGTTTGTGTTTTCCATTGGTGTTTTCAGATACCATGGCAGTTAAATTCAATGGCACAGTCTTCAGTTTAATCAGAATCTTTCATGATTACTGTAATATATTTTTGAGTCAATGTCCCTTGACTTTAGCTGTTGTCTTATTTTTGGTCTGTTGAGCTTATCTTTGCAGCTTCTTTTGGATTTCTTGAGTCTCTCAGCTGCAAGTGTTACAGCCCTGACGAAATACTCTGTCTTTGCTGACAAACCATCAATGGTCATTATCGAGAGATTCATTTTGGAACAGCTAAACTTAACAAAAGATGTGCTGTTAGATGCTGAGGTACCTGTGAATTTTCTTTTGTTTGCTTTTCATCCTTAGGTATATTGGACATTGGAAATGATAGGCTGCTTGAAATTTACTCTCTTCAAAAAAAGAAGAAGCTATTCTTGTATTTCAGAGATGTATTATCACCATATTTTGTTTTACATATTTCACAAGCGATTCCAGTGAGCCACTTAAATTGCTCTAAGAAGACAAAATTACTTGTTTTATCGAATCTATTTCTGAAGCTAAGCTTTGAACTATCAGAGGATCTTACATATCTGTACACTATACTCACACACACACACACATACATGGATGTGCTCATCAGTCTGTTTTTGTGGGAGCATGACTAATTACGAAGCACGTGGTTCAATATTTGTTTCATGTATCTTAATTGTGTTGTGTATTCATAGTGTTTAATGATAAAACATCTAGTTTTATGAAGCTAAATAGACTGTTGTGGAGCCAGTCGCATATTTTGTTAACACTTTGGAAATTTTATTTTAGGGTCCTTCAGGCTCACTTAATAGTTCCCAAAGTTTTTTTTTTTTTTTTTTGGTTGCAATTTCAGAATTTCAGTTGAACTGTATTGCTAAAAGTACTCTGTTGCCATTTTCTAAGCAGAGGAATTCTTTTGGCCCAGAGGCACTAAAGGTAGCACAGAAAGTGCTTGGTGCTGTGATGGGTATATGCAAAGAGTATTCTGTTGCTCTAAACTGGGATCTCTGTGATGCAAGACCCGAGAAGAATGAAAGCAGCACTGATAGCGAAAAGGATAATATGATGAATCATGCCATAAACTTAACAAAGTGTACAATAGACAAACTATGTGAACTGGGAGTTCTTGCGGCACTTTCTGGAGGGAGTCTGGTATCCATTCTCAATGTTTCATGGAAAGGCGTGGTTAACTTGCTTGAGCTTGGGAAGAGAGTGCTGTCAGATATTATAAACGTGCATGATATTATTTTGATATTAATTCCATTGGTCCTTCAACCTCTCAGATGTTTAGCTGAGGCTTGGTCTTCACAGCATGAAGCTATTTCTAATACTGAAGCCAGAAGAGCATTTCTTCCAGTCAAGTTCTACCTTTTCCAAGCACTCAAAATATCGTCTTTATATCCATGCCAAGCATATCGGGTACACAAGGAGGTAGCACTCTGTGCCTTAATGATCTCAACCTACAGAATTTTGCTGAGCCATGAAAAACTCTTGAACACTGCCAGTGTGTGTTTGGAACTATTGGCCAAGACATCAATAGATTTTGTTGGTACTTTGCTAAATTCTGCTGAAGTGACACAAGAGCAGAAGTTTCAAATCCTGGACTGGTTGTTCGTTGATGAATGTCGCTCAAATTTGATCCAGGGTGATTCAAGTGGGTTTCCTAATGTTGCTTCAATGGCTGAAAGATTCTCCGTGAGTTGTGAAACGATGCCGGGGGCAACACTGTTGGTTCTTGGTCAGGTTGAATTGTTTCATCAGTTTCTGAGACATTCTGTTTCTCTTCAAGAGGATGTAAGGAACAAAATTATTAGGAAGCTTGGATGGCTTTTGGATAGGTTTGTTGATGAAGAGATTTATTCTTCTGTTCTCAGTATGCAAATTCCTGTACAGTATGGTAGTGGGGAAACTGTAGAAGTGCTTTGGCAACCAATGGTTTCTGCTCTTTCGCATGCACTAAAGACCTTCATGATCGTGGTGTCATCAAGTCATGCATGGGTGGAATTGGAGAATTTCTTACTTGATAATCTTTTCCATCCGCATTTTCTGTGCAGAGAAATTGTGTTGGAACTTTGGTGCTTTTTGGTTCGTCATGCTGATATAGACACAGTTAATAACATCATTGGTAAACTTTGCTCATTAATGAAGCTTGTTGATTCTCCAGAATTAGTTCTTAATCCTGGTTCTCCTCTGAGAAAATTGGCAAGAACGATCTCCTTGCTACTTACTCATGGTAAGCCATCCATGGCAGACCGTGTTTACTGTTCTGTTGTTGATGAGGGATCTCAATTTCCATCAGTGATGTATGTTGCCTTGCTCTTGGAGGGCTTTCCTCTTAATTCACTATCGAATAACAAAAGAAGTATTGCTAAAGAGAAAATCATGACCAACTATTTCACTTGCATAGGGAGTGTTGAGGATAAATTGATGCCAACTTCTGGAGCATTGGGGATTCCAATTCTTGCTCTGTCTGCATCCTTGCAATCACAGTAAGTAACGAGTCCTCTTTTCAAACAGTGGATGAAGGGCAAAAGAAATATCTCAACTCTTCCTAGATGCAGTTGTGAACCCCAAATTTCTTTCATAACTAGCTTTTCCCTTTTCAGGATCAATATCACTAACAGATGAAATTTTATGTTTTGCAGCCAGGTTAGCATTTCTGATGTCGACATGAAGACCCTGAAATTTCTACTTGCTGTTATTCGCTACATCAAGAATCCTGCGGACAATCAAGTGAAGGAACATTGGTGTAAGCTTTTGAGTGAAATACTGAGGATCATTTCAAATATGACGCATCTTTATGAATCAGATAACATAAAGGAAGTCATACTAGAGCTTCGAAACTTGTTTGTCACGGGACCAACAGCCTCAAATACTCAGCTGTATCTGTGCAAACCATATCTGGCTCTGTTTATGGGAGGACTTGGGCACATGAAGATGAAAGAATCTGATGATTGTGCAAAAAGCTGTGCTGTGTGGGAATTGTATCACATGCTATTCAGGGAGAGGCATTGGGCACTTGTTCATCTGTCAACCGCTGCATTCGGCTATTTTGCTGCCCGCACTTCTTGCAACAAGCTATGGCGATTTGTTCCACGAAATGCAGCTCTTTCGTACGATTTAGTAACAGGGAATGAAGCTAATGAGGATGGTTTCATGTCAGAGTTTAAGGCCTTTCTTGAGAAGAAAGTGGCCATTCGTAGCACCACACCTACCACTGACCAGATTGAATCCCTTGCAAAGGATGGTATAGTGCTGAAAGAAATGGTTCAGAGGATTTCAAATATCCAGTTACAGGATTTGGAATCCCAAGACATGGAAATTGATGTCGTCAATCAACCTAACAAACGAAGGAAACTCCCCGACGAAATCGGAGACGAAATCGGAAAGGGAGTGGAAATACTGCAGAGCGGTCTGAAGGTTATTGCTCATGGCCTTTCCCAGTGGAAGCAAAACAACATGGAATCACCTGAACTTCATGACAAATTCTTGACTCAATTCGCTTGTCTTGAAGATGTGGTCGCTCACTTGATGGACTTGACTGGTAACACTTAATTGCTTTCTTTAGCTGCTTAATCGGAGAAGGTAGTGACTTCAGATAGTAGTACTCTACAAGATGTTAATGTAAATAGAAGAAAGCAGTTATTAGTATAAATCAGTAGTGCAAGATAATTCGTTCTTTCTTTATTTTGAAGATCATCCGGTATCCGGTTACCATATAGGGTGGTGACTACTCCACACTCAAGCAAGAAGGCGACAAAGTTTAAGGGGAATGATTTTCACCTTTGGATTAAAAAGAGTAATGTCATCCAGATAATAGTACCTTTTTAGCATTGGCAAAAGAAGGCAACTTTTTTTGGGGAGGTATAGATTTATATGGTATGTGTAGATTTGCTTCCAAATTACAAATACAGGACATAGACTGAGAAACCTCTCACAACAAAATCTCCCACTCTATCTTGTAAACCAACAAAGTCCCCACGCCCGCAATGAAGATTCTTCTTCCTGCAATATTGTTTACTCTCTTTGTTGCCTCAACCATCATTTTGGTGTCGATGTACGAACCGGAGAGTTTCACGGTTGGGGTCGTCGAGTATGATGTTCGAGTGATCAACGGGTTCAAGAACAACTCCTCGTTGCCATTAGTGATTTGGTGTAGGACGTCCAATGGCGACGATCTTGGCGGACGCGCTCTCCAAGAAGGCGACGATTATAGTTGGATAGTGAGGACGACGGCAAACTTCTTTTTTCGTGACACAACCCGTTACATTTGCACCATGAAATGGGAAAGCATGAAGAAGAAGTTCGACGCGTTTAAGGTTTCGAGGGATGTTCGTCGTTGTAGCCTACTCAAGAGATGCTCTTGGCTGGTGACAGAAGATGGGTTTTATTTCAGCGAGGATGAAGTCAATTGGAAACGAGACTTCTCATGGGAATAGTTATGTATATTTTGTGTGTGATGGGAAACATGGAAGCAAGGAAAATAAACAGTAAAAAAATGACTGCCAGAGGTACGTGCTAAACGTTTTTACTTAAATATATATTTGTCATTCTTATTTTAACTTAAATTTAGAATCATCTCTTACGACGCCGATTATAACATTCAAAATCCAATCTAACTTTCTAACTTTCTAAGGGTTTAGATGTAGACGAATGCACCTTTCCATCCTTTGAATTAGGATTAAAAACAAAATTGTACTAAAAAGGCAGACCATCACAATCTCAAGTTTACGCCAACACAAAAGCACCCGCACTTCACACTACGCTAATAAGAAGTAATGAGTCCCCTAAAGAGGGACATTTTTCATCTTCATGTAGCTTTCAAACTTGGGGACATATTCTATCCACCAGGCCATGCTACCCTAGTTATCCTACACCACTAGTGGAACTCTTAGTACCCTTTTGGAGTTCTAGTACTACTCTAGGAAGTCGGTTTCCAAAATCAAAAAGCTCTAATTGGTGTTTGGTAAATACTTTTTAAATTGGGCTTTTAAAAAAGTTGGTTTCCAAAACTAAAAAAATCTTGTTTTGGAAATGGTTGATTTTGGTCATTTCATTGGTTTTGAGAAACACGGGAAGGAGGTGCAAGAAATCTTGTTTTGGAAATGGTTGATTTTGGTCATTTCATTGGTTTTGAGAAACACGGGAAGGAGGTGCAAGATTTTTAACTGGACAAAAATATTAATACAAACTTAAAAGAATTACACTTATACCAGGTATAAATAACTAATTGTCCATCTCCCAAACCGGCCTCCTCTCTTCAACGGCCTCCTCTCCTCTGCGGCCTCCTCCTCTTCTCCGACGTCCTCTGCTTTGCGACCTTATCTCCTCTTCAGCGACCCCGGAATCTCCTCTCTTCCTCCGCAGCCTCCTCCCGCACGGGGAGGTGGTGGGTTGTGGTGGTTGGTTGATAAGGTGGTGCCAGATCTGTGGAGGTGGTGGGGTTGTGGTGGTGGTCTTTGATACGAAGGAGGAAGCGGCAACGGCTCTAGCCAAATACGTCGCCGATCTGTCAAAAATCTAGTACGGTTTAGCCGACAAAAAAATCACAGAGATAGTAACTCTTATTTTTTCAAAAAGTTCATGCTATTTGGCCACTAGTTCTAGTAATTTTTGATCAAAATTCTAGTGCGATTTAGCCAACTAAAAAATTACAGAGATAGTAACTCTTATTTTTTCGAAAAGAAAGTTTAAATAGCTAGAGATTTGAATGAAGTTATTTAGAGCAGTTTGAGGCTTCATTTTTTCGCTTGTACTGCAAAAAGTTATCTATAAAATAACGGAGGGAGTACTTCTCATATTAAGTACTCCCTCGGGATTTTTATAGTTGTCCGTCCATTTAATCATAATCATACGTACTAAAATAATCATTAATTTTAGTTGCAAATATACTTTAATAATTACTCCACTTTAAATTGACAAATCTAAAATTAACATATTTTAAATTGCCTGCATGAACTTTGTAATTTATAAAAAAGATAAAAAATAATTAAATAATACTAACTAAAATGAAAAATGGACAACTAAAAAGAAAAAAATAAAATGGCAAAACTATTATTTAATTTTTAATATACTAAATACTTGTCAATATATTAAATGCTCAAAACCAATCTGGCATGGCAATGGACTCGTGTAATCAAACAAAAACAACATAACAAATGAACCATACAATCACTAAACTAACATAACCCCTTCTTTCTATTTGCCACACTCAGTTAGTTAGCTACCTTATTGTTGGTTCAAAGAGGGACTTRAATCCAAATTGAAGTGTGCAGCTGTGACTGTTTTGTCTCCACCGCTGCACGCCGCGGCCGTTACTCTCCTCCCACTACCACCAGCACTGTGCGAAAACTTGCAAGGTAAACATACAAACTCCTAGCCTTTCAACATGTATAATATGCAAGGGACCAGAACAGACTTATGCCAAAAGATAATTGCGCCTTCTCTGAACAAACAGTTCTCGGAATTCGTCAAACATGCCTTCATTTATCGCATCTCTTACTGAACTGAAGAACCCTAGATAGTGGTGAGTATTGTGACTGCCATAACAACGACATTGTGTCAGTACAATCGTTATGAATCTTTGTAATATTTGAAGAAAAATGCATTCTTACATTTCTATTAGAATCTGAGCCAGCATTGAGCAAGTGATTCAGGTAGGCTTTAGTATGATTCTGGCAAGTATAGCAACTACAGCTTTCGACAATTGGAGTTGTATCTTTCCTGAAAGAAAACACACAACCAACATATAGTCTCACATTATAACCTATATTCTTTCATTATCGCAAGAGTTTTCATATATTAATCAAACCATGGTTGCACTTAATTGATAAAATGAGACATCATAACGCCTAAAGCATATATCGT
>NBIL01061802.1:0-14400 GCA_002752925.1 Viola pubescens var. scabriuscula | reverse complement strand
ACCTTTGTGCCTCTTATACCTAGTCTTGCACTGCGGGCAAGACTGGGTCCCATCCTTCCGTTCATACTCATAGCAAGGGCGACAAACTGGGAAGGCACACTCGTTGCAAGCAACAAAGACATCACCACTGGAAGTATGGCCGACAGTGTCACCACAGATCTGGCATGTGTGGCCGTTCAAAGATTTTAGGGGCTTGGGCTGCAGTATCCAGAAAAAAACACATCAATTATGATCCATTTATTTTCACTTCCTATGACCAACATATCACCTCTGAAATCCTTTTTTCCCCTTCAAATTAACAAATAGCATTGCAAAAAGTAGCATCAATACATTTACATATAGAGCAATCAAAATCAAACAAGAAAATGAAAAGTTGATAATGACTTCTTCCTCACCGACACAAAAAGTAGAGCTTAAGTTCTCAAAAAAATTGACTGGAACGAGCTCAAACATCAAACAGTGAGCTCAACAATCACTTTCATACTTAGACGCTTGGATCTAAACAGAATTCACTATCAGACTGAAGAATCGAGATTCAAGAAACAGCAACTAAGTAACTGAAAATCCACTATTTCTGATTTAGAGAGCTAACAACTATAGATCTACGCGCACAATTATGGAAATTAGTTAAGCATTAGATCCACACGCCAAAATGCAAGCAGAAAAACAGTAAATAAAAACCGTAAACAACGAAATCAAGCAAATAATCAAGAGCACGAACCGCGCCATCGGAATCGTGACGAATCCGGACGAGCTCGTTCCGGCGGTAGGAGCCGGCAACCAATCCAGCATTTGCTTCCATGGCAGACTCTGCTATTGATTGCTAGAAACCAGAAGCTGATGACTATCTGTCTTCTATGAGCTCTTCGCCCGTTCAGTACGTCATCTCTTTTCTCTACTATTAGTTCTAGTTCTAGCTAGCTGGTGGTGCTCTATATCAATGCAATGCGTGTCTTTTTCCTTTGCTGTTACCAGCCTGTGGAGATTACCGGCAATTGTCGGTAGCTTTAGTCTCCCTGCTCCAATGGCTGTCGGTGGACTCCTTTCGTAAACTACCTAGTTGCTAATTTTTAATGTTTTATTTTTATTTATTTTTCCCCTAAAATCTTTCTTGTCTACCGCTTGCTAATCGCGAAGTATATACTAATTATTATGAGATTTAAATCCTCTAATTTTTTTTAAAATATGACAAGTTGTTCTGAATGTAAACTTTAATAAATCAATTACATTTGTCCTTTTATCACATTAGTTAATTAATGTATAATATCAATAAATTAAATTTATTTTGTTTTATCCCTTTTTGAAATGATGGAAGGTCAATGTAACATTAATTTCCTTTTTAAGTATTAGCTACAAATATCTTCAGAAAAAAACATAGGGTTAATAAATAATTATTTTATAGTTCAACAAACGACTTTCTCGGTAAAACCTTGAGATAAAAAAAGATAAAAATACGTGAGAGTGCGGAATACTGAATTTACTTACCTCAATCACTTAACAATGAATTAATATCATTAGCCCATAATCGAACTATATAAAAGGTGACTCTCCGAGTATATTTTTTCTCCCTTTCCGGGCGCTCAACGATGAACTAATTTACTATTGAGGAGTCAAACAATACAACTATTTCTTTCTCCCTCATTTCTTCATGAGAATTGAAAAGTTGTAAAAAAAATTATATCAATATTAGGCACACTCTAAATTTCATGTTCTTCTTCACTAGCTAATGGTAGAAGGTTATTCAACCATAAACAACTGATAATTAACAAAGTAATGGTCGGTACCCAAATTTGGTATTAATTATGATATTCATGAAGAGTTTCTTGATGCATTATTAACATCAACCAACAACTATCCATAATACAAAACTAATATATATAATATTGCTTAATTAGCAATACCTGTCGGCCCTCTATTCCTACCAACCACATACCAAATCCCATTATTTCCTTCCCTAAAACCACCATCACCATTGCACCGGTAAGTTTCAAACTTTTCGGTCAATAAAATCGCCATGGAGGTTAGTAGCCGATCGAATGTGGTAAACGAAAGTTCGCCATGAATAATGATCAAGCTTTATATCAACTCAATAGCTGCATACAACTTCCTCGTGTATAATTAATTAGAACACACCGACATTTTTCATCGACCACATCTCACAACGATCCGTCTCCGTTCGTATTACCACTGCCGGCCCCCCTCCGGCTGGCGGTTGTGTTCTTGAGTATCTACAATAACCGAAAAGATCATGCTAGTAAGAACAGATTTTCATGGAGGAAATGAAAGCAATTCTCAACTACTGATTTTTCAACATGCCGCTATTAGTGATTACATGCTTAAACGAAGTATAACTGTTTATTAAAAGTCCTCATCCGATCAAATCAATGCTAAAATGATAAGAGTGGTAGAGATTGGAGATTGAATGAGCATATCAACATAGCACAACAAAGAGTAAATGAACACAAGCCCAAATGACAATCATTTGATGAGGCCCACATCTAGGCCCATCTAATCATAAAATTGTAAAAAGTATGAGAGCTCAAAGGATGAAAATTTGAAGCTTTAAAATTTTTTTTTTCTTTTTTTCTGATAAAAAAACAAATTATTTTTCTGTTTCCTCTCCAAATAAAGATGTTATAACTTATAAGTAGAGGTTAGCCGTGGACAAAAAGATATGACTAAGCAATTCCACATGTTAATTGTCTATTATGCATCTGATCTGAAAGCAATTACATGGCCAATGCCATGTTTCTATTACTCAACAAAAAAACAAAAACAATCAGTCATGTGGGACCACCCATTACCCCATTAATCATAAGCTGATGACATTTCATTTTCCAATTTTTTTCTCAAACTTGGATCATATTGTATTGATATTAGGATTTTACCCATATGCAATTAATTATTTACAATAAAAATTGAAATTATTAACCATGAGATTAAACACAAAATTAAACAAAATTAAAAAAATAATGATGAAGGAGATTTTGGATGGTAATGACTTACATGTCTAAGCATCTGATTTTCATTCTGCAAAGTAGAAAGCCTCTCTTCTAGCTCTGAGTTCTTTTTCTCCAAATCTTTTGTTCTTGTCTCCAACTCAATCAAATACGCCTTCTTCCTCTCTCTAGCTTGTTGTGCAGAAACTCTGTTCCTCAACAACCTATTTTTTTTTCACAATCCCATTTTTACCCCCAGTCAGAATAGATTATCATCCAAAATGCCATCCACAGTCAGGTTTCAGATGAAACGGCTAGAAGGGGTAAACAGTAAAATCGAAAGGATCTGATCTTGTCGTCTGAATTTCTTACCTCTTTAGCCGTTTGTTTTCTTTGTCAGCTGGGCTCCTCCCTCTCTTCCGCTGACTTTGTCCCTCCCTTGTGGTTTGTGCCCGCTCTGGACCGGCAACTGAACCGCCTTCTCCTCGACCGGAAGCTGATGTCCCCGCCGGTTCACCACTCATCTCCGGCACTCTCCTAATCTCCTCATCGCTCTCCATACCTAAAATTAACAGCAGAAGACAAAAAAAAAACTAAATATATATAAATGGCCCAATTAAGAAAACATGAAGATCTAAAATACCCAGATGGAAAAAATTCAAATTTGTTAGAGATCGTGAAAAATTGAAGATACCAAGATAAAAAGATTCAAAATTTAATGAAATTTAAGATGAATGCAAATAAGGAGAAGAGAGAGATGAGAGACCTTCTTTGACTTCATGTTGAAGAGCAGAGCTTGAAGATCTTTCACTGCTTGAAGGAAGGGAATTGGCTGCGATTGAGCTAGTTGCCTGTTCTTGCATTTGTTTAATTTGTTTAATTTTTTAATTTTATTATTATTATCTGGGATTTAGAAAGGGGGATTTTTTTTATTTTTTTTAATAATGGGCCTTTCTGGATAGAGAGATGGGAAAAAGAGCGGGATATGAACGTGACAGTGAGTAAATTGGGCAGGGGGAGAGTGGCTGATGAGCGATCAACAGCCTTTGGATTCCTTCGGATTGGGGTTTGATCTGACGGTGAATGGAGTGGAATCGTGGAGACGTGTGAGCCATGACGAGTTTTTTAAATCAAAGGACAGTTGGGAGGAAGCGTGGAGGGATAGGAGTGGTTGGATCAAGGTAGATCTGACGGATGGGATTTGAAGTGATGAGGAACAAATTGGGACCAGAATATTATGCGCTGGCGAAAAGTGGGTTATGTTTCTTTCTGGATTATGGGAAGAGAATGTAAGAGGATTGAGTGCTTGACATATTACAATCGTACCATGATCCATGAAAGGGAAGAAAAAAATCTATTCTTTCTTACAACTGGACATGTACACGTGCATGTCATGTGACGTTTCTGAGTTGCAAGCCCAAACAATAAACTATTTGGGCTCCAAGCCCATTCCTAAAGACTAAAGAGACCAACGGGAAGCTTTAAATTAAAGGAGAAAATTAATCTAATGTGACCTTGATCATGAGATTGTCACCGGTAATAATAATAATAAATAAATAAACTAGCCTTTTAAGGTTGGAAAGTTCAATCTCCATATGTTAGGATTTTTTTTTTTTATGTGATAGTATTTTTTTACCCATCACATACCCTTACGCTTTGCAGGCAGGGGTCCATAGCCTCGAGCGTCACCCTACCCCACAAGTGGGTCCATAGCATGCGTCAGCCTCGCGCTGGAGCTTTGCTTATGCGAATGGTGGGTTTGGCTTCGCTACCCAATTGTAACAGATAAGATTCATTTAAACCAGAGAGAGTCTACTCTAAAAGTTAACCTTTAAGATTAGAAAGCGCAATTCTTTATAAACTTCATCATTTAGGACATTTCTTTTCTACTTGATTTTTTTTACCCATCACATCACATAAAGACTTGTAATTTAGTGTTACTATATGCAATGATGAGTAGCAATGAGCTACACATCAAATTTAAGTTTCCAATGTTAGATTCGAGTTCTCTAAGTTAAGTGATGGGAAAAAATATTAAATATTACATGAAACACGAGATATATTAGCATCTTTTTTTTGTAATTTGATCACTGAATTAATTATTCTCGATTGAATTGGATACTCACTTCTAAATTAAATTATCAATCCACAATTAACAATCGACATAATGATTGACATATCCACCAAATCATTATAATAAAAGTCTTAAAAATTAAAAATTTAGAACAACCAAAATAATTAATCTATAAACTCAAAAAACAAAAGACGACGAGGACACGGTGACAATCGTCCATAAGACTTCTTCACCACCGCGGCCGCCATTGAAGCACCAGCAGTACCTAGCTAGCACGCCATGGATTCCAACACCAACCCATACGCTTGCTAGTGCTATGTTTTTTACAGCCACTCTCGTCGCCATAACGTGTTACTTCTTCACGACTTGTGTTGTTGATATCGCCGTCGCCATCGCCGTCACCGGACGAAAGCTCCACTACTCTTCGTGTGCCCGCCTCCACAAACTTATACATTACCGCGAAACGGTCAACGGTTCCAGAAATTGTTATCGTTGCCAAATTGTTGTTCCAATCAATGGTGAAAGAATCAACCCCTGAAACATTCAATAATTACTGATTAGTAACATTTATTTACACCAACAATAGTGTAGCGCTGTTTCTCCTTTTTCTTTTTTTCAAAGCCCAAATGAAATAATCAAAAGCAAACCTTTGAATTTCTTCGTTATTTTCACGATTTCTTTCTTACATCTTTCGCAGCTCAAGACGAACACGTTTAAAGAAAAAGTCTACCGAAAGAGAAACAATAATAAAAAAATAACATAAAAATCAAGGAAAGATCACAAAAATATGGACGATTTAGCTCTTCTCAATTTCAGTGAAAGATAAATTCCGATTGATATCGTTCGTTTATAAAAATGAACGATTCAGATTAAAAATTACTAGCTTACTAATAAAAAAAACAGGATATTAGCATAAACTATAAATAAACTATAAACAGGAAAATCTTATGGATTTTTTTATAATTATAAGGAAAAATGAAACAATTAAAATCTTATGGAAAATTTTGTATTAATTGTTCGTATATTACGGAGTTACCAAAAACAATTACTATTCACATTACTTGCTGAACATGAATACTAACAGCTTATATTTTCAATACTTACTAAATATAGTAAGGTAAAATGGTAAATAATACTCGCATCAATGACACTTATAAGGTACAATACAAAGTGATTAATTATAAAACTAATTCAACGAATTAACTCACCAAGATTTTGCATATGTGGCGAAAGAAAGAGAAGAATTAGGAGCTCCCTTCAGTCCAAAACAACATTAATTAATTTAATTAGTACGATTAAAACGTATTAATCTCTTCCTTATCTTAATGCTGTTTTAGGCTGGAAGGGAGCTCCCATTTCCATGGAACAATCTCCTTCAGGGGAATTAGAGAGAGGAGGAGGGAGAGAGGAAGGTGAGCAATGTGTATGGTTCGGAGAAAGGAATTAATTCTTGAGTTGTGGCTTCAAGAGAGCCTTATGTGTGCATGTCTATATATATATATATATATATATATATATATATTAGACACACACTCTTCCAATTGTTGTAATTTCGTATAATTTGTTTTTCTCGTAACATGTTTCATTTTTACTTATAGTTTACGACATTTGTTCTTAGTCTGGCTGGTAAATGGAGACCCATATTCATATATACCCACTTTCTTTCGTAATTTTCCGGTGAAGTGATGGAGAAAACTTGTTTTGTTTCCTTATGTTTGTATTCATATTAAGGTGATTCTTTCAATCATTAATTTTATCACTTTTTTACTCCACTACATGTATAAAATTTAGATCTCAATATAAGACATTTATCAATACTAGTTGTAGTCGAATGATAAAAGGTTTGTCCATCTTTAATCTAAATTTTTCGTTGGAGTTTGGAGAATGGATAAGTCTGACCATGCTCGAACGAAATAATATCCCGAGAGAGTGACAGAAATATATAGACATTCAAGTACATTTCTTCAGCTGTTCTTTTAATCTTGTGGCTACCATATTGTCTACAATTGTCTACAAATAATTTATATATATGGTACGTGGTAGGAAAGGAGTCATGATCAACCTCCTGATATATATGATGTAATTGACTGATATTACCGTTTATGGTTATTGCTTGTTTGGTATGATTTCGTTTTGCACTTCCACGCATTGTCGAAATATAGCAGCTATAGAGCTATATTACAGCCCACTTGTGAATGAAAGATTTCGTATCATTGTTGTTCATTGGACCACCAAACCAGAAGTGGTTATCTAGTTTTAATCTAAGACACCTAATTAGTTAAGAGACAGACATTGATCTAGCAGTGCTAAAGTGCTCCATGCTCAGATCCCAAATTTCGAGTTCAGATCGAGTTCTTAAGACCTAACAATACTCGAACAAAAAGTATCGGAGAATAGCGGTACTCCAAAGCTAGGAGGAAAAAGATCCTGCCTATGGTGCTTCATTTTGTTGACAGGGCTGTCTCACCTAGCGACTAAGACGCTTTATTGGCAATAAACTCTACTTATATTCCCAAAAAAACGAGTATTACTTTAAAGCGCAAAAAGATTAAATTCTAAACTTAATACCATAATCTGCAAAACTCATTCTCAAAATTAAAAGTTCTACCTATAATGGTTATCACTCGAAGGAAAGAAGGTGAAGCAAATTGTCGCACTCGCATCACAATCACCATCACTTTAGAACAGGCCTGTCAAAACCTTCAAAAGAACGGTGGTTGAAGGCCGGAGTTAACAAACTGCGACAGCAAATGGCAGGTTCTTCTGCACTGGGATCCCCAGCTATCGATACTTGCCATGTCCCTGGCACTTTGGCATGGCCTTATTCTCTCTATAGTTTACCATATCATCGTCCCACACTGCTGCAGATGAACCTTGTCTCCTGAAAACTTTAGACCTTTGCAGAGTTGCCATATTCTCATACGGGAATACAGCAATTCTCTCATGGAGGATAATATAAGGTATGGGGATGAAGAAAGTAGGTGATAGAATGGAATCCAAGGAGGGGGCATAGGTTAACTTTTGTGCAAGTGTTCTGGTGGTGAACTCAAGATCCATACGAAGAAGATAAAACAAGAGGTTTTAGTTAGCCAGCAAGAACACTAGCTGGCTTACAAGGTAGGGATTAGACATAAGAAATGTATTCGACAGAGATTGATCCAACACTACTAATCAGTAACTACAATGACCAGCATCTATCTCTTCTATTTTGGCTCGCAGCCGAACACCAGTAAGTAGAGACTACAATGAACTTCAATAGCCTGTATTATCATAAAATAATATGGGAGATACTAAGGAAATTTCCCTTGACCGGTGTTTTGACCCTTAACATTGAAAAATTACATGAAGATTACCAAAAATCATACTGTTCTGTATGTTGAGCACAAGATCGATTCAACTCAACCAATTACCACAGTTATGAACTGCTGTCAACAGCAGATCCCTTCATGCATGCCATAACTCAAAGTCAATCCACCAATTTGAACATGCAAATAACAGGCGTAACCCTGTCTGCTATGTTAATACGGAATGTATATGTTTTATCATAAAATCGACAACTAAACATCATCTAAAATGGCCATGATAAAAAGCAATGTGCTTCTTGTCATCATAGGTATTATACCCTTTAGTGGCTAAAAAACAGGAGATTATAGCCATTAACAAGGGTCTAGGGAAGGTAAATTATTGATTGAGGAAAATAAACCTAGGAGCATGTATATTAGTGACTTCCTTATAGTTTTCTTCATGATAACAATAAGCTTGAGCAGCTCAATATCAAAAAGTATCTGAGATGGAAAAGGCATGGCTGAGCATTTGTTCGTTAAATATCTTCTAGCACCTCATTGTCAGATATAAACTACAAAATAACAAATGTACAGATTGTTTCAAGAAGATGACACTGTTTCAGGAACAGACCTTTGATATGGAGTACGTTGCTCAGGAACCCCCTCTTCAGTGCGTTTATCTTCAAACCACTTAACCACTCGTTTACGGGGAAGGTTCGTCACTTGTACAATGCTGCTAATCATTGTATTCTGAAATGATGGTAAGACAACCATACTATAAGCATGTAGCTCTTAACCAAACAACAAAAACATCATACTCATCTAAAGGCTAGGCAGTTAAATAAATCAAAGTTTGGGCACTACAAAGAAGAAGTAAAGTAGTAAGAACAACTTACTGTGGGTCTCTTCGTTCTTCTGTAAACTCTTTCAAGAGTTTCAACTTGTACTTTCTTCAATCTCTTCTTAGCAAACCATTCATCCCGCATAACATGAATTGGCCCTTTAACCTTAATGTCTGATTTTACAGCATCCAAGGTATTTCCTTCAACAGGCACGCTTTCAATTTTAAATTTAGTTTCCTGCACTACCAATGGGGGTTCTGGTTCATTGGGCAATGCAGCACTCAGCATAACAAGACTTGGAGGTGGATTCCGTAAGTACTCAAGAACAATAGCCCTATCAAGACAAAGTTCTGCCGCAAGACTCTTGATCTACAAAGCAACAAAAATTTCAACTAAGTAACTACGAAAAAGTACACAGTAAGGACTCAATTCAGTTCAACATTCTATCAACAAAACATGCGTGGAACCAATACTCACACTAGTTTTGCGCCTTCCCTTCTTTAAAGCAGAAGCCAATCTTCGAAGCTGCCAATTCCTAAGTTTCAATGACGTTTCCTCTTCTTCCTCTTCCACCTCCACCTCCAACTCATGTCCCTCCTCCTCACCATCATTTGCACCATCATCTCCAGCTGATTTGCTAATTACAACACCATCCTCCAGCAGCTCCTCCTCCCCACCCTCATCATCATCGACACCACCAATTCCTAACGCAGCCTCTAACTGACGCTGTAACTCATCAATATCTTCTTCACTAATTTCATCATCAGCATCACCACCATCACCAAGAGACAATTCATCATTTTTAAGGTCTTCTTCCAACATGTTAAAAAGAGCCTCAAACGCATCCTCATCTACATCATTTTCCTTAGAAACCACATTTTTCTACAAACACAAAGAGACTGCGGAATTAAACCGACTGTACAGACAGAACAATGCTTCCACAATCAATTTAGCTAGTCAAAATTAAGGAATTGATTTCAATTATCTCAACAATAACGGATAAGACACTAAAATTCGAGAATTTCATAATATTGAGCTATTCTTACTTTCCTTTTCTTCGAAGAACCGGTTGAAGAGACGGCGGAGTTCTGGTTTCGGCGGCGAGCGGAAACCAGCGTGCAGCTACCAAGAGTGTGACGTGGCAGCAGCAGACTGGACGGCCATGGGTTGATTGCAAAGAGCCGCTCGCCATGGGAAGAAGATAAGCTCTGAAGAGTCATTGCACCGTTCATATTCGAGAAAGCTAGAACCATATTTCTGTTCTCACTTCTCACTTCTCGTATCCATGGCAGCCTGGCAGGAGATTAAGATTGAACAAGAAGATCAAAACGGTACGTTTCGCTCACCGTTATTTCTTCTCGTCGGCTAAACGCAGCGTTTTAGTTTTTCCATTTAAACGCACTTTCTCGCCAGCACAACATAAAATTACGCAGCAGATCTAACCGGCCCCTCCCTCTCTTTTAATAACAGTTTTTTCAATTTCGCTACAAGGGAAAGAGGAAAGAATAGCGATATCATCATCAGCAATATAATTTGATAATAATTTTTCTCAAAACTTTTCTTGCTCCACAATAATGGCGATTTCATCAACAAAGACGACGGTATCGACATCACCACCATCGTCGTCAAGGTCAGCGTCGAAAGGATGGACGAGTAATCTCACATCTTGGGCATCTCGCATCTACTTCTTCCTCATCATCCTCCAAATCCCTCTTTTCCGGTAACTTCTCCCCTTTTGGTCATCTATAAAACTACCATTTCTTCTTCTTCCACTACTTCACTTCCTCGTTGACCGTTGATTTTGCTTTTTTCTCTGTTCAGGGTTCCCTGTAGATCTGGCATGTGTTCTACGCCGCTCCATGTGACATCGTCTCAGTTGATAGCGAGCGAGATCTTTCCTACTGTTGCAGTGAAAGTACTTCTCTACCCTGGAGCATTGATTCATGGCGTGACGAGGAACATGAGCGTTCCAAGCTGGGACAGCGTACTCGATATTTATAACTTGACCGATGTAAAAGAAGCCGCTGCAGTCACTGATCTCCAGCGCTTAGAGGTTTTTTTTTCTCACTCAATCTTCGAATTGCTCGCTTTGCTACTGATGTGTTCGATGAAATGCTTGATAGAGTTTATTTAGTGCCTATGGTATTTTATGTGCTATATAGGGAGTTAGTGGGTTGTGGCAGTTATTTCATCATAATATGCTAGTTCTAGTCCAAATTCACTCAAAATATAGTTAGTACCTCTAGCTTTCGACTGGTATGATTGAAGGGGAGTAATTTGATGATTCCTGATTAATTGTTAAGTCTACTGCTGTTTTTTGTTAGTTGGTGTTTATGCCTCCTCATTGTTCTTGTTCTTAGGTTCTAGCTGGGAGTTACTTTGCTGTGGCTGGAGCTTTGGTGGGGATACTTAAACCGGGCAGGATGAGTATGTTTGGTACGCTTTTGATCATTTGGGGTCTTGTTAAAGAAGGAATTTTGGGGAAGCCAGTGAATACTGATCCTACTAAAGCTGTCTATGTATATCCTACAATGTTGATTGCCTTGGTGTGTGCTTTCTCTGCTGTGAGTTATAATGTGAAAAAGGCTGCGAGAAAACCGCCTGCTCAACCCGTCGCAAAGCCTCTCAAGAGCTCTTCAAAATCTAAGCTGAAATGAGGTGAAATGATTTCATTTTCCTGGTTACACCTTGTTATTGATGCGTTCAAGCCGTCTATGTCCCTGCTACAACCTTTGCCGACCCATCCTTGCATCCAAGTTTACGCGTGTGTGTTAGCTAGAGAACTTTAGAGTAGAGTTCATGAGCAATCACGCTGACTTTTTTTTTTAATGTGCTTAAAAACAGTGAAAGAGATGCAAATTTTGTTGCTTTAGTTTTTGTATAATCCTTTGCGGCTTGGTTATGATGGTTTTTCTCCGTTTTCATCTGCATAGATTTTCCAGAACTCATCTCGTAGATCTCCCAACGCATTTTTGCATCCTCTCATTGACATTACCGAATTTACGATAGAAACTGAAAGTGTGGGTGTGTGACAGCTAATTAGGTAAGATTGTTAGTGTGAGTGAAACAAAACCCTTTTTTGCATTAACGGGTATTACTTATTAATCCGTGTTTCTTGCGGAAGATTACGTGAGCCGGGTTCATATCCAATCGAAGGAAAGAAACACAGACAAGCAATGATAATGTTTCAAATCTCATTATCCAGTTATCAAAATTAATGGCATTTTGATTAAAGATTGATCCCATGTACAAAGAACAAGTTTCCCTTATATGCAACTGTCCTATCCTTGGCGCCAACACACCATAGATGGCCTTGCGCCTTCAAGACTCCTTGCATCCCTGCCGTTTCCCACACAAACTTGTATAGCCCAAGAGCCCTGTCTAACTGCTTCACCCCTCTCTTAACCATCTTCTCCTCGTCCGAAGTCAGAATCCTACCCATAAACAAATCGAATCTATTCCCGTCATCGCTTCTCGAAACCCCACCACACAAATCAACTTCGATGTCTCTAGTATATCCATAGAGGTAATACAATAAAAGGGTGAACAAACAGCGCGAAGAGTGACCTAATGTCTTCGAAAGCTTCTTCTGTACCAAGCTTTCTTGATGCTGAGCCTCCTTGTATTCAAGACCCTTATCAATCGACACATCCTTGATTTGAGATAAACCTTCTTTCATCGACTCGAGCTTTTCGACATGATACCTTAATGATGTCTCACATTTCAAACACCCAATAAGATCGTTGAACATATCAAGAACATCTTCCCAAGTAACAGAAGAACTTGGAGACCTACTACCACTTTTAGATCTTGGCCGCATCCATGAAGTTGATTCTTGATCATACGAAACGTTTGCATCAGCTAAGAACTTCAAACAGCTAGAAATTATTTGCTGCCCCATATTATAACTCCCATCGCTCGAACCTACGTAATGTTCTGAATCCATGTCTGACTTCAACCCACTTAGTATCTCCTCTAATGCACCTGTCCATATCCTGTGCTCTGTAACCTGCGGGCATATCGTGAAACGAACCACCTTCCTCTGCTGGGCAGTTACATTAAGAAAGTTGCTTAGTTTCGTAAGCGAATTCACAACCACGGGCTCTCTTTCACTTTGTTTGCTAAAATAAGCAACATGGTTGTTCCTGTTTGGATCTTCAGAACAAAAAGCCTGCACATTTTCCCTAATCTTTTCCTGAACAAATGGGGAACCGATGAAGACCCTTGCGAGCGACTTCAAAGTATGAATCTTCTGCTCAATATAATCATTAAAGATAACTGAACCATCACTTATATTCACTAGCTTCCCGTCGATCAAATCCACACCATGTAATTGATGGGTCAGTTTTGTTAGCTTCGGAAACGTCTTCACATACCATTCGGATGGCAAATGTTCTTCCCGGGAATCTATTGAAGAATGGTAGACAGCTGAATTCAAATACAAAGCTCCATTTCTTTTGGACTTTGAACACTTGGCACCATGAACAAACCTTGCCGCGTACTTGTACGCCATCATGTCGAATCAAGACCTTCTAAAGGATTACGGATAAAGTAAGTTAGTTCTTGAATTCTTGAACAAGAACGTCCAATTTCTGCACTAGAAGCGGAACCTGCTGCATTAAAACCTCCATTGTGACATTTTATCAAACACGTAATGGTCAAGAAAAAAAAACCAGCACCAGTACCTGTTAAGCAAGTTAATTTCAAGCGCGACAAGATGCTAGTATGCGACTAATAAGAAGTACAGAACAGTGTGTTTACGGGGCGAAAAATTAAATTCACCATGGAAAGAAAAGAAAAGGAAGAAGATTAATCGCGAAATCTTTTACCTGCAAATCGCAGTTTCTCCGTCACCTAATTGCAATTTGGTAAATTGTTTGGGTTGAATCTCTAAATGGGACATGCAAATAAGCCCAAAAACTCAAAAGCCCGCGTCTTGGCCCACGTTAAAGGAAAGTGTAATAAGCTGGGCTGCATATAATTTTTAACTATTTTGAGTCCGAAACATCGAGTCAATAACCTCTTATTTAATGACCTTATTCATCCCTCTAGGTTGGTGGATTTGACACATAATGACAGTATTTTCTTATTACAAAATCCTCAACACAAACTCTAGTACTGAAACATCAGTTAGCAGTTTGAAATTGTTAGAAACTATGAAGCAATATGAGATAGAAGGAATTATTGTATTGAATTGCTTGAAGTTAACAAGAGATCTCATCATCTATTTATACACAACTAAAGCTAGCTAAGGCTCCTCT
>NBIL01061723.1:0-15708 GCA_002752925.1 Viola pubescens var. scabriuscula | reverse complement strand
CCCTAGACGTGTCTTTCCTTTTCTTCATGGGCACTTTGAATTTAGTCTTCCCTCTTCATGCTAGTGAGAGTGCCGAAGTGAAGGGTCACCTCTTAAACGATGAGAAAGAGAGGTGACCGGGAGGATGGCGGAGTGTCAAGGTTGCCTCATATGTGAGAACGGAGGGTAACTTCTATAAAGTGAAAGTAGGGGGTTTCCGGGAGACTTGGCCCCTATAGCATGTCTATGACATAGAATAGAATATTCTTGCGCCAATGACTGACTAGGCCTCGATGCAACCTGAGAAGTACCTTTACTAGGAATCTTTCTTGTCTGCTCTCATGTCTTTATTATTGTTGTTTACTTGTCGTCCCTTCGATTACTGCTTTTATTAGTTAACTTGTTAACTCTTATCTCTCTTGGTTAACTCGTTTAGCCAACAAACCCCCCCTTTTTGTACTGTTTCAGTCTGTTTGTCTTTGTCATGCATGAAAGTAAGCGTCTTCCCCTAGTCTCTGTGGATCAAACCTCTTACCACTGTCTTCAATCTTTTTTGTAGCAAGTGATAAGTTGTAATTGTTTGATCGTGCCCTCGACAAGCACGCATCATCCTCCTTCATTATTATTATTCCTATCTTGTGTTGTTGTTTGTCTTTGGGTAAACTCTCGGGCTAGATCCACAAAGCTCCATCAGCATACCATCCTACCTACTTACCCTAGGCTGGATCGTATCATTGACTAGCCTAGATCAGATACATTTTTTTATTAGAACTTAAGGAGATAATTAAAGGAAGAAAATAATATTTAATCTTTCCCTTATTATCAAGAGAGAGATCTTTTAATCTCTGATCGGTTTTTAGTTTTTCTTTGGAACTCAGCTCCCGTCGTCTTCTTCCATAGAACACGGAGTTTCTTTTAAGAAGAATCTTATTTTTCTGTTTTAGTTAATTATGTTTATGTCTATCTAAACTTTCAATTCCTATTGAACACAGTAAAGGTTTATGATTCAGGAAAATTGTGAGATCTAAACGTTTCTTATAGTTTCTGCATTTATGTTTCTTTATTCATTGATTTATTGCCAATATTATTTATGTTATGTTTAAGTCTGATCATCTTAAACTTTATTTTGAATAATTAAAGTCGTTCCTGAAAGCTGCATATTACAAAGCCTGAAGGATAAGCAGACAACTAGATCGATTTTAATTAGAGGCTCTTTGAGACTAGAACAAATGAATAGTTAAGTTTAAAGGCTATAAGTGTACCTTAGTCTTAGCCTAGAGTTAGTCTTTCCCTGAAATTATCAGTTGTTTAGTTAAATCTTGTAAGTGTACCTTAAGGTTACTAGATAATTAGGGTCTCTTAATAAGTGTACCTTTAAGTGACTTTTTGTAGGTGGAAATGAGGTAATCTAAACGTACCTAATTGCTATAGCTACTCCATAAATCAGAAATGAATATCCTTGAATCAATGATCAAATACACTTGAATCATAACCTTGTTATCGTCTTCGCTAGGAGCCTTTTATCATATTTGTTTATCCAAAATCAACTCTGAACTCGTTCCATTTTCAATTGCATTGTTTTAATTGTTATTTTATCAAACATTTCTCAACACAAAACAACCCCCATTTTTACTTTAATTGTTACTTCATTAGTCATCATAAAACTCCGAACTTCTTATCACTGTACACAATTCATTTTTTTTCTATAATTAATACTTAGTCAAAATATTAATTATTATTGGACGGACACCACAGTCTAGGGGTAGGCATCGAATTACCGTACCGTCCGAACTGGTATTTCGGTACTGTACCGAAATACCATTCGGTACGGTACGGTAATTTTTGTGCCGGGTTCAGCATTACCGAACCTACCGTACTCAAATACCTCATAGGACGGCAACATGGGCTTGGGCCCTTGGCAGACATGGGCTGGGCTTGGCCAAACATTCTTCAATCTACTCCACAATGATTCCATTCCATCCTCTCCGTCACCTCTCCCTCACTCATCGACGATTCCCAATTTCCTATCATCGACGATTCCCATCATCGACCCATCATCGACCATTCCATTCCATCCTCTCCCATCCTCCACCGCTTCCATCTTCCGCCGCTTCCATCGATTCCACAGCTTCCATCCTCCGCCGCTTCCATCGATTCTACCGCTTCCATCCTCCGTCGCTTCCATCCTCCATCGATTCCATCCTCCATCGACGCTGCTGGTGTGCTTACTTCCCTAATTTTGTTTGATTGGTTTAGTTGGATTATCACTATCAGATTGGATAATTTTGTTGAAAATTTTGACAGCATTTGGCTTTGAACTGCTGCTTCTTTTATCAGATTTAGTCGCCGAAATAATTTCGGTATTTCGGTTCGGTTCGGTATTTTTCTCGGAAAATTCAGTATGCCGAATACCGAAATATTTCCGACGGTATACCGAAATACCGTCTGAACGAAATATTTCCGACGGTATACCGAAATACCGTCTGAACGATGCCCACCCCTACCGGAGTCGATCGAATTTTTTGTGCCATTGGCGGTACTAATGGTTGGGGACATTAGTTGGCTAGTCATCGTACAAGTGGAGTAGTGGGGACGGGGAAGGAATGTATTCACCAATGGTTGGGGATGGTATGATGCGTCGCAAATCAATCCGTTGGTATTTTGGTCACTAACTAGTAACGACTAATGATTAATATTATTGACCTATTATAACGACCAAATAGTCTGACAAAGAAATTTTGTCACTAAAAATTAGGATGGTCGATTTTAGAGACAGAATTTAGTGATAGTAATTTTAGTCACTAATATATTTTGGATTCGGCTCCTCTAATTTTTCCTAGAACATGACTTGTCATGTTCGAAAAATCTAAACAATTAAATAAAATTGGACGGATGAGATTAGAAATCCATATATTTTAGTGACAAATCAAAAACTAATTATAATGTCTCTGATACCTCATTTTCGAGTAGTGGGAAATATGTTAGCAGAATGAAATGTACTTAGAGATAAACAAACGGCTTGAATAACAAACTGATGATCCATAACACTACAAAAGGACTTTCCTTGTTAATTTGGTTGTTGGTCATTTGATGTTCCCTCCTACACGTCGGACGATCGATCTCAAGTTATAATATGTTGTCTTTGGGATTTAGAACTTATGATTCTTCCTCCGGGATGTGTTGTATACCTTTGCTTTTCTAGTAAAGACGACTTGTCTCCTAGTAATAACTATTGGCCTCCCCCTAGCGCCTTAACACACTCGGCCCAACTTATTTCCTACTCCTCCTTGCGACGGAGGTAACAACACAACAACAAACACTTAATCAACTTAATCAATCAAAATCCTTCGCAAGGATCATGACAGTTTAGAGTGTGTGGAGTTTTTCCTTGGTCTCAGTGTTTCTAAGCAAGCCTAATGATACCCTTGACTGCAGTTTTTTTCTCAAGAAAGCATTATGCTAGAGTGAGGTTTTGACTCGGTGGATGATCTTGAATTGAAGTTTTTTTGCCTCTGTTCTTCCATCTGAAGTTTGTAAATGTTTAACGAGACTCACAATTAACGGGAAAATTGTTGATGTGTTATGTAGAACAAATCAAATAATGGATGGATGGCCATTGGTAATGCTAATTAGAAACAAATTGTTAGCTAGATATCAATTACAGTTAAAACATTAATTAGTCTACTAGTTTAGAATACTGCTATGACTTGCTTTCATGATTTGTTGTTGCATCACCAAGACTGAAACCCCACTGTTTATATCTTCAGAAGCTAGCAGGTCACCTAGAGGTCCAAGCTCCGGCAGCTCGCTCCATTCTGCCAGTCCTACAAAGAAGTCAGCTCGATGATTTTCGTGACGGCGACCCACCATGAATAGGTCATAACTGCTTTGATTATTCGTAACAACACCCGCCGCATCAGAACCATCTCTCACAAGCTCTTCCTGGTAGATGATATTGTTACATACTTTCATCTTTTGTTTCGTCATTCGTATGGTCTCGCTATCGATATCACATTCTCTCCCCCCATTATGATCAGCATTCTCATCATTTTGATATTCCTTAGGATCATGAAGAGCTGTAACGAAATGGAATATTGTGAGGTGAACTCTTGTGCTTCCTACTGCCATTCTCATTGCGTAAGCTAGAGCTTCCCTGTCATCTGGGCCTCCTATGAATATCGTGGCGACGCGAAATCTTGTTGTTGTTTTGACAAGAATGGAAGACAGGCCTTGGCTTGTGCCACGATCGATGAGTATGCCAACAGAACAAGGAGCCCTTTCTAATACATTGATGTTGACATGCCTCAATTCGCTGTTTCCCGATATCATTCTCCCATTCTTCTTCCATTTCTTATGAAATGGCAGGATTATGAGAGAGCAGGCCTCTTGGAAAGAGAGCCAACATATGTCTTCATGCATCATCTTGAGAGGAGATACTGCCGTGAATAGATTCATGCGAGTTAACTTCTTGTTATTGGCGTGGTAGTAATTGAAAACGTCGATCATGGGCTGTGACCGAGATTGGTTAGCTGATGATGACTTCTTCTGGCCTAATTGATGGTTGATTATAAGAGGGGTAGTACTGCAGAAAAGTTCCTCGAGGCATAGCCCGTGAATGTACATAGGACTTTGTTTTGTTGGATTGGAATTTTCTAATATCTTGATTGCAGCCATGGCGTCTTCTTGCCTGTGTGCGCAGGCCAGGATTCGGAGCTCTGTGGAATCCGTAACATACTCGATGCATTTCTTCTGATGGCCTATATATTGCTTGGCGGGATTATAGAGAATTTTGACTAAGGTAGGTTGAAATGCTGACAGCAGAAATGTTAAGAAAACCCCACTTGTTGCTTCTGTCGACGCTGTCTGCAAAATTACATCTATGATTAGACAAGAAGAACTAATTAGTTAATATTAAGAGGAGTATTTATTTGATGATATTGATTAATAGTGATATACCTCAAGACTAAGGTAGCTCACAATCTCCCCCATTTCAATAACACCTTTCGCGTTTAGGATGATAGCAAGAGCAGCAGAATCTCTTACACTTAATTTGCAGCATAATACTATAAGAAAGGTTACTATTAACTTAAGCAAGAATCCAACTGCGGAGACATGATAGGTGAGTGTAACATCATACTCGGCGTAAAATTTCCATAGATCAACTCTCATGGCACCGAACATTATCATAATCGGTACCAAGAAACTTGACGAAATGCAATCATACTTCTCTATCAGAACTTCTGCTAAGGGAGACCTAGCCGGAACAACGAGGCCGAATACGAAAGGACCACATAGAAAATACGTTCCCATGACATCTCCAAGGGAAGCCGAGAAGAGTAACATGGCAATGGTCATGACAGAGACGAATTCACCCATAGGTTCACCTTCTGGGAGTCTTCTAATGAAGAAGTGCATCACATTGCTTAATCCAAAAACAATAGCTAGAACCAGAAAAATGGAAAGAACAAGAGCTTGAATTCCTTGTAGTGGTGAGGCAAACAGATACGCGTTCAAAGAACCATGCAATGTTGTGTATGTGAACGTAGCCAACTCACAAATCAATGATGAAGACAATGCAAGGTGTCCGAGTCGTGAACTAGTGATATTAAGTTGTGTCAAAATGTAGCTGACACCGACGAAATGACCGCTTGTAAATGCCAAGAAATATAGCTCAAAGGCCACCGCATAGACACCCTTTGCATCGTTGTTCACTTCGCGAGCAGTTATATGAGCGGGCTGCAGCATAGTGTAAGGGATCACAAATAAGAGGGCCCCCAAAATGAATGCTTTACGTCCTGTTTGTTTTATAAGGTGTAGATCCATCTTTACTCCTGCTAGGAATGTGCACATGATGTAAGCTAGTTTTGACAGAGACGCCATAACCTGATCAGGAGCTGCGTGAGGAAATACTAAATTCGATGCATTCGGATAAAATCTCTCAAACACACTCCGTCCAAGCAGAAACCCAGCCTAATAACAAACAGTACTTGTCAATGCAAAATGATATATCGATACTCGAAAACAAATTAAAAGAAGCACCTGCAAGAAACAAGAATTTGTACCAGGAGATCGGAGGTTAAACGGGACATGTAGAGATGCTTCAAGATCATCTCGTGAAAGGCGCTGGAGAGGAAGAACATGAGCACCAACTGAACATGGAAACGAATCAAAGAATGTTGAAGGATGCTTTCCCCAGGACGCACATTCCAAATACCATCAGAATAAATTCGAACGTAATCGAAGCATTTCCCGCTAACATTTGCTATGTTTTTATACTCCATAACCCTTTTGGTAAGGCCGGCCGGCTCTAATATTATCACAAAGAGAAATGATCGACAGAATATTGAAGAAGGAAGAGAATATTGAAAGTGAGAAGTTTAATTTGTACGCAATGGCAACTACATATATACGTAAATGACCCATAACCATTTGGATATATATAGCTCAAAGTTTTACAAGCGGTTAAGTCAGTTTTAATACTATAGCCATATTTTTCCACCTCATGTTTAACACTCCAGCTAATTGTACAACAATATATATATTTGGAAAATGTTTCACATACTAACAAATTCTATAAAAAAATTATATTAACAAATGTGTTAAAATTTGAATAGAATACTAAAAATAAATCAAAACCCGCGGAAACTAATCTTTTTGCGGCATAATTTATTTTCCTTTTTATTTTATTTTGAAATCAAGTCTAAACCCTTCAAATATAACATATATAATTTGTACTTTTATAGGCTGGAGGTGAGATTTTAAACTTAGTTTGAAACCCTACTTGTTAAAAATTCGGAAGAAAAATATTTGCATAATCAAATGTTTTTAAGGATAAACAAACGGCTAGAACTAACAAACTGATGTTCAATATAACAATACAGAATGGTAATTTGATGTTCCCTCTCCTAACGTCGGAGACGGACTATCCCAAGTTTTAATATGTTGTCTTGGGATTTAGAACTTATTACTTTTCGGCAGGAATGTGTTATATACCTTACTTTTTCACGTAAGCCACTAAATGCTTGGGTTAAAATTATAAGGATGGAAGGTGCTATAAATAGAATATGTTGGAAAAACACTAATTAATCAATTAATTAGCAATACTAATTAAATAAAATTTCGTCAACATGGATGCCAAGAAGATGGTAGTGATTATTATTGGTCTTATGTTTGTAATTGCTCATCCAGTTCTTGCGGTTTTCGAGAAAGATGTGATGACTCTCAAAACTTACAAGGCTCTTCTGAAGGCGAAGTTAGGGTCTTAGAGGTCTGTATACCAACAAAACTATCATCTCCAATCCTATAATCGAGGAGGCTCTGAGGATGTATGTCAACAGCAAAGGAATTAGCAACCCTACTTTGGAATCTTGCTATTATCATCCATGCCATGCAGTTCCTTGTGCTTGTGTTACTTCTACAAACTATATATATTGTGCCTGTAATGATCAAAATATTGAGGCCTAATAAATTTATTTATTAGTTCTGTATTTTCAAGAAAAATAAAATGTTAAATTTGACTCTCTGGTAACATTTGAATATTTAATTATTAAGTATGATACGTAACTATAAATGGTTGCATAATTTGTATAGCTAGTATTGAATTATTGCTCTTTTTTTAGGAAGAAAAAAAACTTTGTATATGAGAGTTTAAATCATTAGGTGATATTTTTATAACATTTAAAATTCTATCGAATGGTTAAAAAAATTATTTTTATATATACACATTCTTTTATTTAGACCAACATTTAAGTCCTACCGTTTTATTTTTCTTTAATAATGAAAAAACACTAATTAGGCAAAACAAGAGGCATATATATTAATTACTTAACACAAATCAAAAAGGTCGTGAATATGCACTACAAAAAAAGCTATATAAGGTGACAAACATAGGTAGAATTAACACACGGGTACATTGTATAACCAACTAAAAGCCGAATATTTCGTCTCCCGTCCCATTAAAATAATATATGAAGTATATTTTTAATTAAAAAAATCCACTCGCCCAAAGCAAAAGACCGTTTTCCAACTCTTTTTTGTCCATAAATTTAATTCTCGCACCTGCCACTCTTATCTCTTCGACGGTTCCGCCGTTCTCTCTCCCAATCTTCTCAAACCTGCTTCTTTCTTCTTCTTATTTTTTTTTTAACGTGGAAACATTTCATTGTTTTAGAATCGAGTTACAATCGAGAATGTTAGGACATAAATCGTCCCAATATTTAAAAATTTCTCCTAATGCAAGAGCCCTTCTAGTTAGGGTATCAGTCAAAAGATTAGCCGTTCTTCTAACATGAATGAAGACACAAAATTCAAAATTCTGAGCCAACCGATTAATATCGGCTGCAATGACTCCCAAATTGGAGAGAGAATTCGGATACAAATGACCCAATTAATTTAGACTATTATTTATTTCTGTCTTTATTGAAATTTTATATTCGTAAAATCGTGTATATTTAGACCTTAGGTAGGAACTCAACTATTAGCCCAAATAAATTAATATGCCATATTAAATTTTGATAACATAGCATGACACGTGAATGATGCCAATCAGCACCGACAAAAACATCCCGGCCCATCCCGACCGATCCAAACTCAAAAAAAGACCCAGAATCAAATCTTCACTCCCCACTTCGGATAAAAAAAAAAGTTTACCGAAGTAAACTCATTTGTCTTCCTAATCCCTAACAGTACCAACCCGACCGTTCGTTATTACCTAGAAAAAACTCAATGGATCGACTCTGTCAATACCTTTATGCTTTTATGCTACTGATCTGCTAATTTTAGTAGTGGCTAATTACTCCTAATTTTACCCTTAAATTCATAAAAACAGAAGAAAAAAAACTAGGTTTTGCATGAAATAAAATGAACCTATACTTCAATGGAGTCACCAAGAAAAAAGAGAGTATTTTAGCATTCTAATTTGCAGACAAAAGAGATGCAAGGTCGTATTTACGGTGGTAACTAAAGAGATGGGTTTTGTAAATGTGAAATCTTAACTCGCTCATCATCTGGCATTTGATTTCTTCAGATCCGAAATCCATTAATATTCTGCACTTTGATTTTTCCCTTTAGATTTGCGGGGAAGATGCTGAGGTGTCATCATCCACGTGCCATGCTTAGTCATCAAAATCTAATGTGGCATGCTCACATGTTTGGACGGACACTTAAAGTTCCTACCCGAAGTTTAAATTGATATGATTTCGCGAGTATCTATATACATGGTTTAAAGATATAAAAAAAAACTCTTTTTTTCTTCATCTTTTTGTTTAGGGGTAATAATATTTTGAACCTTCCACTCATCGGAAATTGTTATAATGAATTCTCCATTAATACATGACTCCTCTCTTTTGTTATAAATTGCAGATGTGGATTTAATTTTTCAATTTTATTTTCAAAATTCTACGTCATATCTAATAATAAATAGAAAAAAATAGAAAAAAAAAATTCAGAAACTTTAAAAAAAAATTGAAAAGTTAAAAAAACTAAGAGAATCATACAAACTAAAGTATAAAAGGAAAATATTGTACACATTTTTTTTTACTCATTTTAAAATTTTAAAATATATATGAATTGTTTAAAATACAAAAAATATAAAAATGAATAAAAACGTTAAAAATTTCAGAAAATCAGAAAATATCTATAAAGGAAAAGAAAATATTCAAAAAATAAAAAATAAAAATCAAATAGAAAATAAATTTGTGAAAGTTTAGAAATATGAAAAATATAAAAAATAATTGACCATCAGATCTACTAGATCAGGGTAATTTCGGGAGCAGCGCTGAAATTATAAGCGTGTCATATGAAGTGGAATTTTGGAAAAAAAAAGAATCAAAAAATTAAATCTACTTAAGTAATTGAGAGAAGAAAGGCGCCACGTGATAACAAATGGCCCATTGTAATAATTTTCTTCGAGTATAGGGTCTATTATAGTAATAAAGTTAACGGAGGTTCGATTATAACAATTTCAGACGAGTACAAGGTCAATTATAGAAAAAGAGCTAACAAAGGGTCTATTATAACTATTTTAGATGGGTACAAAGTCCAAAATATTCCGGGTGTTTCTATAGTGCCTACGCCTATTTCTAGGCACCGATACCGACACTTATTTTTAGACACCGATACCCAACCAATAAATATATGTCATGTATTTTGGTGACCGGTTGAAGTAAGTTATCAAGTTCAAATATACTCCCTCCGTCATTTTTTATTTGTCGCCCACCCTTGAATCACACATATTAAGAAAGTGGGGTCGGGCCTGTTTGTTGTCTGACTTTATCGCACAGTGTGTGACATGAACAGTGCCTTTTTCTTTCAAAATTTTCAAATATACTCTCTTTCGCTTTGAACGAAAAAATACACCCTCTATTAGCGTTTTTCATTGTCACCGCCGCCATAGAAAGGAGCGCACGGCCGTCTCAAGTCGGACGCAGGTGGAACGACGCTGATCGGAGCCTCCACGTGCCGCAACACGTGCGCCGAAGCTTCCGTCGCTCCTCCACGCGCCGCCACACACCGACGCGTCCAGTCTCAGTTTCGGCCGCCGTGACCTGCGTTCTGCTTGTCTCGTAATTTCCGGTAATAATCTATGTTCGCCTTCGTGATCGGATCTACCAAACGTGTTTTATTTCGTATTTAAAATCGGAGGAGGAGAAAGGGTGTGGTCCTACTTTTTCTGACGCGTTGCTGTCCATGTGCAACAACTATTTCAAATCTGGTCCTTTAGTTGTTTTCATTTCTGTTTTTGCCCCAAATGACGCGAGGCTCGTGCACATGGCTGCTTGTCACGCAAGGGCGTTTTTGGTTTAAAAAAAAGTTGGAGGACCAAAAACACTGAACTTGTTGCACATCCTCCAAAGGCGTCAATTAATGGAAGACAACCATTTTTTGGGTAGGACGACTAATAAAGAATGACGGAGGGAGTATATAGAAACTTTTATTTAATTTAATTTTTATTTTGAATGTCAATCAAACCAATAAAATTATTTCATACCAAAAAAAAAACTCTAGGACATAGAACACGTTGAAGGATTAAAAATTACTTCTTTTTTGTTTGCTGAATTAAAAATTACTTACCTATGGTGTATTTTTTTAATTTTTTATTTGTATATCATAGACTTAAGGCCGTCCGAGGTGCCTAATGTTTGTGCCTAATGTTTGCTATTCGATTTTTTTTTAGATGTTATTGTTTAAATTGGTTCAATTTGGTATCCAACGATAGAAACGTGAGTCATTTCACACCATTTCATTAAATCAAGAACAAGGGGGACATATGTTTGTTATGTGGACCCATGTGTCAGATTTAATCAATAAAAAAAAATCTCCATTTCTTTATTTCCTTTTTATTTTTCCTTCTCTCCTCCTCTGCTACGCCTTCATCCTCAAATCTCCATTTCTTTATTTTCTTTTTCCTTTTTTCGTTTTTCTTCTCTTCTCCTCTTACTAATTTATGTCTAAATAGCCAACACATAGCTAGACACAAATCTCACATCTTAAAACACCAAAAGTAACCGACTCTTACCGGTCGTGCAAAAGGTTTCCCAACCTGCATCGTTACACGAATTGAGTCTTTCGTGAGATTAAATTTTTTAGCATGTAATGTAATAATTAATATTATTATATTTTTATGTAATTGGTAATTTTTTTAAACTATCTTATTTATAAAATTTTAACTTAGTCATTTTGTATATAATTTAAATGTAAGGATTAATCATTAATATGATGAATAATCACGAATCCCAGCTCCTTCCCACCCCATCCACTCCTCCCACATGTCATAATCTGGATCGTTCATTCCCCACAACCTCCGGCCAACCTCCGGCCTTTCCACTGCCACCACAACCTCCGGCCAACCTCATTCGACTACCACGCAACCACCGACCGGCCTACCCACTGCCACCTCCGGCCTTGCACTGCCACCACATACCCATTGCATAATTAGTTGGGTAAATTATTTGTTTAATTTAAATTAATATTAATTTAATTAGTTGTTTGGGTAAATTTTCCTTTGTTTAATTAGTTGTTTGGGTAAATTAATATTTATCTAATTAGTTGTTTTATTCCAAATTAATATTTATCTAATTAGTTGTTTAGGAATAAAGTAGTTAATTTCTAATTTATTTAATGGGTATAAAAAATCAAAAAATGTTTATTTTTTTAGTTATTTATTTAATTAATTGGTAGTGAAATTATTAAAATTACTTGAACATAATCCAATAAGTTATGTTACCATATTTTTGATCCATTAATTAGTTTAGTTCAAGTAATTTGTTTCGTATAACTTTCATTTATTTTTCGTAACTAATATTTATTCTCTAAAAAAAATTATTTATAATTTATAACTCTAAGAAATGTATTAGAGCTAATTACGACACCTAACGATTTGATTATGAAATCTTACGGTTTCATATTTAAACACCTGAACTCCAGGCATTACATGATTATTTAACCAAAAGTAAATAGTTCCTACCGTGTTTTTTATTTTATTTTTATATCTTCTGGTTTGTTAGAATATCTTAATTTATTGGTATAAAAAAGAATATCTCAATTAATTTTTTTAATCCCGGCTAATAAAACACAGATACTAATACTGATACTAATATGAATACCATTATGATACGGACACGGGGGACACGAACACGAATACTACAACAAGAGAAAATTAAAATTTAAGAACATCGATGCGGCATGTATGTATGTTAAAATATATTATATAAAAATCATTTATAGCAATAAAATAAATTGAGTTTCAACTATATCTTTACATACATACAAATAGTTAACATTGATTAGTATAGAATAATCTCTTATATGTACAATCAGTGTTTTTAATTTATGAATATTTTAAATATCTACTTACAAAACTATGAGTCTTTTATTATTAAATTTATATTTAAATAGGTGGTATAAGAAATTCTAATTAGATTATATATGTGATAATAAAATATCTTATACTTTTTAATTTATAGTATTTCACATTCCACTTACATGGTTGTAAGTCTAAAATTACTTCACCGTTTTCAATTCAATAGTGAACTCGCTGCTGTATCAAATCAATGTAAACTCACCTACAGGCTACAAACATGAAACGCCGTATCACGCTACAGACAATACGAACTACTACATCGGTGTCTTATTGTCTATCACCAAAAACAAACAAAAACACTACATCCACGTCAACCAAACATGTTCCAATAATAAAGAAACAAGTGAAAGTAAGAAATTCAATCCACCACGTCAAGTGTTAAAAACCTTAACTCACGCACGCAGCACGCTTGCTTCATTGAAAACGGTAGCGTCTCGAAAAGAAAAAGCGAGAAGTTTCTGGAAAGCACCCCAAAAAAAAAAAAAAGAATCCCCCAGATAATGTATACCTGTCTCGTCCCTTCCTCCCCGCTGGGCCCCACCCTTCTTTCCTTTGCCCTTTTCTTACTGCTCTTTTTACTAATTTCCACCACTACCCTTTCTACTTTCTATCCCTTTTCTTCTCGAACACCCCATCCAATCCATTCTCTCTCTCCTCCCTTATCATCATTTATCCCATCTTCTTCCCCCAGAAACTTCTAGAACAAACAAAACCTACCATTTCCTCCCTCCTATCCAACGATCAACACTCAACAACCTCCCACGCGACACCGTTTTCCTGATTCGTCTCAGTTCTTTTCATCATCTCCTTAATGATCATGTATGTCCCCGTAACTGTCACTCTTATGTTGTCTGTTTCAGTTTCCTTTCCAGACTAAACTCAATCCATAACAAAACGATTTTCATTTTCGGTTTCAGCTGCTTTTCCCTTTTCTGTTATTTTTTTCCATTAACTCATGAGTTACTTGTTGTTGGCAGTGTTATCTTGTGAAGTTTGTTGCGATTTCTAAGGGTTCGGATCTGGGCCCGAACCCCATGCCGCCGTCGCCGGTTGGACAAACTTGCGAGTCCCCAGCTGCCACGTCAGCGTCACCAGCAGCTGCACCGGCGGCAACCACCACATCTGTAACTGATCCTCAGAGATCTCTCCCTACCCCATTCCTCACCAAAACTTACCAGCTCGTAGGGGATCCTTCCGTCGATGACCTCATCTCCTGGAATGAAGACGGATCAACCTTTATAGTTTGGCGCCCTGCAGAATTCGCGCGTGACTTGCTTCCTAAATACTTCAAGCACAATAACTTCTCCTCCTTCGTCCGCCAGCTCAACACCTATGTAAGTTTCCTGGAATCCAATTCTCTCGTATTTGCAGCAATTACGGAATTCAGTTTCTGGTTAGGACCGAATCCTTTTCGAATTCATTTCCCTGGTTTGAATTTTTGATTCCTTGTTTCTAGGGATTTAGGAAGGTTGTACCGGATCGGTGGGAGTTTGCCAATGATTGCTTTCGGAGAGGAGAGAAAGGATTGCTTCGTGATATTCAACGCCGGAAAATATCTCCGGCTCCAGGTCCAGCGGTGACAATCGCGGCTGTCTCGCCGGCAGCCAAACCCGTTTCTCCTTCAATCTCCGGCGAAGATCAAGTCATGTCGGCAAATTCTTCTCCGGCGGGGACGGCGGCGGTTATCCTTCCAGTTGCGGCCACGCTGATCCGGACGACAAGTTGTACTTCTACGCTGGAGTTGTTGGAGGAGAACGAAAGTCTGAGGAAGGAGAACGCGCAGCTGAGTCACGAGTTGACTCAGCTGAGAGGGCTGTGTGATAACATACTGGCGTTGATGAACAACTACGCGGCAGGCCAGTTCCCGGAGGCGAAGCCGATGGATTTATTTACGGTTGCGGCGGAGGAGATGGCGGTTGACGGAGGCGCAAAGGCGGTGTGCCCGAGACTTTTTGGGGTTACAATAGGATCGAAGCGCGTGAGGAGAGATGCGGATGAGGCGGAGGAGAAAGGGAGGAATCGGGTACAGTCAGAGGAAAATGAAGCTGGATCTGATTTGAAATCAGAGCCGGTGGATGGTAGTAGCGGACAATCTGAGCACGAAGATGCTCGATGGCTTGAGCTCGGGAACAAATGATTGATTGATCTGGAAAAGTGAAAACAGAGGAAGTCATGATCGAGGGGCGTGACGTGGTGTTGTGCTGCCAAACGGATGGCCATTCGTGTGAAGGAATATCTTCTGGATGGATGACACGTGGCGATAATGATGGTTTCTTCTGGAACTTACTAGCATCACCCTCGGCTTTGACTGCGTGGAAAACGAGAAGTCACTGTCGATCGTTGCCTTTGGTGGAATTGAAAAGTGTTGTCAAGGATGACGGTGTGAAACCATAGTGAAGGCAGGAGGTACAAATGAGACTCGAAACGGCGTCGTACATGGAAACAAGTAATGACACTCGATACGGAGATGAGAATTCCATCGGTAACGCCATAATTCCTCTTGGCCGTGTCAGTTGGGGAATCTAATTCATCTTAGTAAGTAGAACAAGAATTATTGTAATAATTAACATTGTAATTAATTTGTATTTTCTGTCAATTCTATCCTTCTTCGGTTCCTAAATAATTCCTCTATTTAATTATGGTTAGAAAGGTTGAAATCAATGCTATCAAACATAAAANAAAATAAGAATAAATTAAGAATATGAGAAATAAAAATAGTGGGGTAGGGATAAATTAAGAATATGAGAAATAAAAATAGTGGGGTAGGGTCAAGGGTGTTGAATTTTATTAAGTAAAACTATTATAGAGTGTAAAAGTTTAATGAGTGTTGAATTATTAGGTGGAAGAGAGAAGATGACGTGGAGTGTTGA
>NBIL01061626.1:0-15502 GCA_002752925.1 Viola pubescens var. scabriuscula | reverse complement strand
TTTTTTTCTTTTTTAAATGAATGAATACGAAAAATGAGTGAGAACCGGGCATGTTCTTCATATGCACCATCCCTTTCATACTATTTTTAACAATACTTCAATATACAAAAATTAATGAAATACTTCATAATTTTTTCCCTTTTTTATCATTTTAATAGTTGAGGATAATTCAAAAAGATCCTATACTATTTCCCCTAAAAAAATATCTAATTTTTATGGTATTTATAATCTTTTTAATTAGAAACCGTTCATTCTTCAATTTTTATACGATTGACAAAAACAAAAAATATTTTATTATTATATAACTAAAACCGGTAAATCACTTTCAATTTAAGGAAAGTAAATCAATCCCTAATCAAACCAGTCATCACACTTGATCATAAAAAATTGACCGTTGGGTGGGAGCTCCTCCATTTAAATTCAAAACACCCAAACCGTCACTTTGAATATTAAAATACACAAAAAACTAAAACAGAGGAGCCTCTGCTCTCTTCCTTTGTCAATCATCAAAATCATCCAAATGTCTAAGCTGAAGATGGACCGTAAACCTCCGCTCCCGAAATCCCCAATCCGCCTCCGGGCCCGTCGCGTCCTCCGCTCCAACTCAACTTCCTTGCAAACTCCTCCAGGTGGGTCGATCTCTCCTTCAATTTGTTGTCTCATTCATCTTCTTCCTTGGAATTTCTTCATAACCCATATCTGTTTTTTCTTTTGGGTTTTCAATTGTTTCAGGTTCTTTAACGAAATCCCAGAAACCGACTCGGACTTGGGACTCGGAACAACTGGATCTCCGACCCGAATACAGATCCATATCCTGCGAGTTGCGTGCTCTGGCCAAGATGGTTCATAACGATATCGGAAACGATGGGGATGGAATTGAATCTGAGTTAGGATCGAATTCGAGCGCTCTGTTCGAAAGGGGACGGTTTTATGACGAGTACTCGGCGAGGAGGAACGAGAGGCTGAAGAGGAAGAAAGGAGTGATGGAGGGTAATGTTGAAGGGAAGATGGTTGCAGCGACGCCGTATAATCTTGGAGTTACTGTCGATTCGTCGAAGAGAAGGGATTCGAAGAAGACGGAAACCTTGAGGAAATCAATGTCCGCTGCGTACTCTGTAGAGATGACGCCAAGGTATTCGTTGAGGAGCATGAGTAAAGAGAACAAGAAACCTCCCTTGTCTGTTAGCAGTAGCATGAACAGCATGAACAACACCACCTATGGCGGCTATGGCTATGAGAAGTCTGTTCTGCCAAGTGAAAGGAAAATTGGAGCAAGAAGGGTTAGGAAACTATGAATTTGTTAGAATTTGATTTGGGTTTTTTTGTTTGTTTTGGAAAAATTGGATTCTGTTGATTACATGACATTGTTGTTTATGGGGTTTATTTGACAATATTGACATCAGGTGACATGTTGATAGCTATGCATTGGATCTCTTTCAATGCATTGGATAGGTCAAAGGTTGCAATCTTGTTTTTCTCCATGAAATTTGGATGGAGGAATGAATAAAAGTTTTGAAATTTTTAATCTTCTGCCAAAATCACATTCTGGCAAAATATTATGAAGGTCTATTAAACTATAGAGTGTAAATGCAATGAGCGTTTTAGCCATCGGGCAAGGTTGCAACGCTTCTACTCTCGTTCGAACATGGCCAAGCAAGCATGACTACTCTTGTTGGTACAGTATTTCTGAATGCTGAACGACATAATATGGACTCCTTTACATGAATCAATCTTCCCATTCCAGATCTCGTTTCAGAATTTTGACACGAACCAACCAAAATTGGTACAATCTGTTAGATGATGAAAGTGAAAAACCAATTCGGAGGTAGAAGAAAAGCTAAAATGGTAATGTTTGCATTACCAAAGCTCTTTATAAAAGAAAGAAGTGATAAACTTGGCGTAAGAGAGGATAAAATTGATGAAGCATTTATTTACTCCAATACACAACAGGAAAAATTCAATCAAAATTAGGTTTTCATTGGGACAAGTATACAAAAGAAAGTTAAGGTTCACTTTGGCAGTTCATCTTATGTCGTGACCAGAAGATATGCGAGACCCTTAAGATATTCAACAATTTCGGATCCTCCGAGCTTTGAGCTTCCAAATACTCGGTCAACGAAAGTGATTGGAACCTACAACATGCACAAAACCATAATCAACTGAAAAAAAAAACAAGGAACAGTGAAGGAAAGCAACCTTTTGGTTAACAGTTAACTTTAGAAACGAGAGAATTTATGGAACAAAGGCATGGAGAAAAGCAAGTAACAAGCAAAGTAGACAATAAATTAAAGATTCTACAAAAAAGAAACGGGAAAAAAAGTTTAGCAAACAAAGAAATTCCCCTTTTTTTTAAGGGGGTCGTTAAGGGGTGCGTGGGTGTATGTTTCCTAGAGAAATAAGGTGCTCAATCTATTTCAGAATGGAATAGAGGATTTGTCATCACCACTGATACCAGATTAACGAGATAATAAATATAAACTCATCATCACTGCACCTTCTCTTTCTATAAAGACACATAAAGGCATGAAGAAGGAAGAAATATAAGAGAGGAATACTATATTTCATTTCTAAGCAGAAGCTAATAGGAGTGATCAACCTTTCCCTATAGCCTTAAACACCATTAAAGTGGTATTTTGTGTGCAAAAATTAAGGGCACAAAGATAACTTGCCCACTCCGTGGGCAGGTCCTGACGCTGTTTGATTAGGAAAGCTCAGGTTGAACCAATTGGCTTGGGTTGCACAAAATAAACAAATATAGTGTTTAATTGACAGCAGATTTTTGAAAAAACAAACTAAAGCATGTTGAACATGGTAATCATTAAAAGAGAATAAATACATGGTTCAAGGATCAAGAAACCAAGATAAAAAGCGTAGAAAGTATAATGCATGTTTGCAGAGTTTTATTCCCAAACTATAATAGAACAAAAGGAGAAGCCTACCTCCTCTATGTGATAGCCTTTTCTTGAAGCCCGAACAATCATCTCCATTTGAAAAACATATCCCTTACTAACAACAGAGCGTATTATATCTTCGAGTACTGATGTCTTATATAGCCTTCAAGAATAAAGAAATTAGTTCTAGTCATACAAGTGAGGAGCTAAGTGAATAAACACAAAAACTAAGCTATATACCTAAACGATCCTGTTAAATCGGATACACCGGGCCATAATAATGTTTGTGCAAGAACATTGGCTCCCCGACTAGTGAGTTTACGCATAAGGTTCCACCCATGTACACCACCACCTTTCACATACCGAGTTCCAGTAACTATACTTGCACCAGTTTCCAACTGCTTCCTAATGAGCACACCATACTAGAACATTTCAGGAAAGTTTCATGGAAGGAAGCATGTATGCACGATAGGAAAATGAGAGGAAGAAAATTTTCTTACTTGATAAAGCTTGGCAAGTACTTTGGCTACAATATATGAAGCATACAGTCAGAAAATAGAACTTCTAAATACATAAAAAAGTAGAGCTACAATTAGACCAGGTTCCAGTCCCAGCCATGATGCATGTAGACTTAGAATTTAGAGAGCCCAGAGAGAGTTGGGTCTTGTTTTAGTTTCTTAATCAAATTATTTTTTGGATGGTGGAAAAAGACTTACATGGTGGGATAGATCAGCATCCATAATAACAACAAAGTTCCCAGACACATGTTTTAAACCATGAATGTAAGCCGTTCCTGAGAACATAAATGTATCAAACGCAGCTTCTCACTATTATCCACTACAAGAAACATATAGTTTACATACCTAAACCAAGCTTCTTAGGTCTGGGTCTCAACAACTGTATCATCACAGAAAAAACAGGGGACAGACAGTTGAGACTAGTGACAACCACAATGAAGTTCTCAAATTGACTAGATGCTGAGATATTAAGATGGCAATCATGTGACTGCTACCATACTTACAATTCGGTGTTCACCATACAACTGCTGCAACTGTTTCACGATTTCTTGAGTACCATCCGGACTCCCATCGTCGACAACAATAATTTCAAAATCAACATCCCTGAACCAGGCAGGAAAAGATATTCACTTTCACAGCACATATGACTTTCCACCATATTGCAATGTAGGATTTAACTGCCAATCACTAGCTATTTAACACTTCCAAGCATCAAGCCAAGGAGGCAAAACAAACTCCAGGGCTTTGATTTATCAACAAACAAACATTCAAGGCAAAACGGAGAAAATCATACTTTTCGGTTTTATAATGGCAAAGACAGTTGCTAACTAAAAGAAATGTAAAACAAGCCACCCATCTGATAACCTCAATTTTTATGTTGGAATGAATTGAAAAATTGATTACTCAACTGTAAACATTCAATCTTTGAACAAATCACCTCCAATCCAACTAATGGGTTAAAAGACCAGCTGTAATTCCATTTCCCCCACCATTTGGCTAAGCAGGAAACAAACTCTAGGGCTTGATTTCTCAACAAAGAGACACTAAACGCAAAAGGGTAATACTCATACTTTCCGGTTTTACAAATGGCACAAACAGTTGCTAACTACAGAGATGCAAAACAAGCCACCCATCTGGTAGCATCAACCGGAATCTTTATATGTTTGAATGAATTCAATAATCAACTATAATCGTGCCCATCAATTCAATTACCACTCATAAAATAGAGAAAAAGATTAGAGCTTGCGATTCCAAGAAACTGATATAAAAGAAACTGAGAAATGGGGATCACCAACCGGAGATGCTTGAAGATGAGGTAGACGATCAGCGCGATGTTGAGACGCTCGTTGTAAGTGGGTATGATTATACTGTACTTGTTCTTCTCCTCCATCTTCTGCATCTGCTCGCTTCGTTGTGATTGTCGATTATGATATCGATCGTAACTTCAATTCAATTCATAACAGTCAGCCTCCTCAATTCGGCCCAGTTCAAATCAAAATGGGCTATGTTTAAAGGCCCAAGTTGGGCTCAAGCCCAGACAATTTTACACTTTTCTCCCTTTCTGTGCAATTTAGGAAGAACTGTAAAATTTGCCTTCCACAAACAAGAATAAAATGCTTCAACTTCAACTCCAGCTAATTCATGTTTTGCGCATTTTATTTTCAACTTCCCTTAGTTCAGAAATTATTGAGCTGCATAACCAGAGGGTCTGGTCTAGCTTCATGGTCGAAGACCGATACGAAACCATATTTCAAACCATCTGAACATCCACATCTATTCGGCAAACTCTTCGCAGAATTGGTTCGACACGAAACCATATTTCAAACCAGCTGAACATCCACATCTGTTCAGCAAACTGAGTTCGAAGAAATGGTTCGCAAGATGCGAGCTTGCAGAAAAACCATTGATAATTATTTCGTCTCATTGGTTCCTAACATTATTGCCGGTGAATGCTACTACTAAGATATGCACAAGTGTGAGTATGACTCCATTAGAACATTTTTATTCAACTAATTTCCCTTTCCCAATCTCTTCTTCTTCAGTGGTTACGGTCTTGCTCGGGTTAAAATCCGCATCATCTACCGAAGACGGTTCTTCTTCAGTATTCTCTTGAACAGCAGGTTCTTCATACTCCTGCGTTGCCACATCTTCAGCTAACACCTCATTGACATCCGCCAGATCACTGCTGTGGTTACTTTCTTCGTTCTCATTGACTCGATAGTAAACCTTGAATCACGGAACCAAAGAAGAACTATTAGACACCGTAACAAATAGGAGAAGCGAGTGTTTATTACGAACTAACAATTTTGAGTTTGATAAGATGACCAAAACTAAATCAGTTGACAGCCTAAAGAAGATCACTCAATTACAACAAAACTCACCACACATGTGTGAGCTGGTGAGAGTACTTTGAAGGAGTTGGGACGATTGTTAAAATTTGTTTCCGGCACTCCTGGTGTGCCTTCAGGAGAAGTGAAATGATCAACGTCATGGCCCACCTGCAGCGTAATGAATTGCTTATCACCATCATTTCAAATAATTGGTTAATGAGACACTAAATAGTCATATGTGAGATTCCTTACTCTTCCATGTCCACCAAATTCCCTAGTATCGCTATCCAATGCAACTCTATACTTCCCTGGCAAGTCGCATCCAACTTTGTACCTACATGCCAGTAGATTAAGATTCATATAGCTTACCAAAAGGTCTGTAAAGAGCTTAAGTTATGCGTCGTAGCAAAATGGGCATCTACATACATCAACAACTAGTTGTTAATTCAAGAACACATACCCATCATATGTATTCTCTGGATGAAAATTAAATACAAAAACCAGATCTCCGCGCTCAAAGACAATAACCTGCAATTAGAAACAATTGGTTCAACATCTGGAATGAATTGTATAAACAAGAGTGGAATATTGACCACAGTTAGGGTGATGAGGAAAAATATAAACAAAAGTATCACCACTGCAGTGTCCATCTGATATGCCCTTTCGCCTCTTTTAAAGACTCGTACTTGAAAATGTCATACTTAAAGATCTTTTCTAATGAAACCTATGATTGCGCTCCCTGACAAGAATTTGCTCAACGAGAATTTATACCACACCTCTGACATGGGAAAAAGTGGAATTATACAAGATTGGCATATGTACAGTCTTTACCTTGTCGTCTTCATTCGTGCTACTCACAAGTTGCTTCGTTGAAGCAAGGAATGAAAATTCCTCATCAAGCAAGTGCATAGCCCCATCAAACGCATTCATGAACTGAATAGGTCCATGCACATAAAAGAAAAAAATGTAAGAAATTTAATGCTAAAGCAAAATAACAAAGAAGAACATCAAAAAGATATGCTAAGTAGATACATATTATAACATTTTCTTCTCTATGGCATTCAATTATCCAGTAATCACATCATGCTTGTCCCTTTGCCTAAGAAAGAATAATCAATCTAAGAGGCATTTGTCACACTAAGTCATGCATTTTACAGTTTCAGCTTTCATCAATGAACATAAAATTCTGTTTCAATTTTTGAAAACCAAGCATGTGTCACCTGACATCTCAATTTACCCTCCAATACAAACTCTTAATGGGACATCATGAACCTACCATTCGTTCACCAAAACATTCACTGGATCAAACAGCCCCATTATGTAGATGAATAAACAGAATAAAAACAAGAGTTAGCCTTAAAACAGAAGTTTGTGGCAGGTCCCATCTCCAAAGCAAGGGTAAGGGTCAGTGATGGATACTTATCTATATAAAGCAGGCAACATAAAACAAGTTAGACAAAATGGCGAATGAGGTTTCAAACCTTGTATCTCAAGTGTTCAGTGTCCACTAGATCCCATTGGCGCTTGCATTTTTCGTAGCTCCAGTTATTGCCTTCTCTTGGGAAGTCAATCCACTCAGGATGACCAAACTATATAAGAAACATTTTTGGATAACGACTCAAACGTTAAGCAAATAATATAATCACATATATCACTCTTTAAAATATAGAGATCCATGTTACTGATTTTATCAGCAATTGTACTTGCCTCATTCCCCATAAAATTAAGATAGCCCTCGCCTCCTAGTGCCATAGTTAAAAAATGAATCATCTGCAAGGTGATGTCGCATTAGAAACCAGTAGTTGTACAGGAAAGTGCTTTTCCTTTCCAAAAAAAAGAAGGAAAGTGCTTTTCAGATGGCAAAACTCAAACCTTATGAAGTGCAATCCCTCGCTCAACAGTGGGTGAAGCATCTGTTAAGCAAGACATGCCAGAGTACATTTCTTTATCCATGAGGGAAAAGGCAATTGTCTTGTCACCTACAATGGACTGTACAGAACAAGTCACCATATGTTCTTCATAAGGCATGAAGAAAAACATAAAAGATACCAAACCGGTGACAGATTTCAAAGAAGTCAACTATAACAAGAACATCTAACTGCCTTGTTTTCATCTTTCCTACTTATCAAGTGTTTGCAATACTGCCTAATGGAGCAATGCTGGAAGCTCAGTTGGAGTAATTGAAAACAAAAACAAGTACAAATTAAAGAGTCTTACTTGGTCATGACTCTCAGCATAAGCAACACATTTCTCAGTATATCTCCTGTTAGTCAAGCTCCATGAGATTTCCTTCATTGACCATTCTTCGTCGCTTTTGGTTTTTACATAATCAATCCATTTATCAGGGATCGCCATTGCAAGACGATAGTCAAAACCAACTGCCCCCTCAGAGACAGGACGACAAAGTCCAGGCATGCCGGATACATCTTCAGCAATCACAGTAGCTTCTGGCAAGATGTTATGGACCAAACAATTGGCCAGCATCAAATAAACAACAGCATCGACATCTGTTGCCTCACTAAAATACTCATTATAGTTCCCTGTAAATGCCACGTTGATTCCATGGTGGTGGTACAACATTGAAGTTACTCCATCAAACCGAAACCCATCAAATTTATATTCCTCAAGCCACCATCTCAAATTGGAAAGAAGAAAACGAAGAACTTCCCAATTAGAATAATTAAAAAGTCTGCTATCCCATAGCTTATGGTATCCCTGATCTCCGTTGTGAAAGTAGGAATCTTGTGAGCTTTGCCCAACATCAAAACCATTGAGGCCATCAGTTACATTATTACTTGCATGGCTATGGACAACATCCATAAGCACACGAAGACCCAAGCTATGAGCTTTATCAATTAAATACTTCAAGTCCTCAGGAGTTCCTGATCTACTACTTACAGCAAAAAAGTTTGTCACATGATAACCAAATGATGCATAATATGAATGCTCCATTACAGCCATTAATTGTACTGTGTTGTAGTTATTTGCCCGTATGCGAGGCAAAACCTTATCAGCAAATTCTCTGTACGTGTTAATGCGTGGTTCTGAGCTACTCATTCCAACATGAGCCTCATATATACGTGGGGCCTTGGGCTTTGGAGGACGAGGGTACCTAAAGTGATGTCTGCATGTTCATTGAGATAATGGGTTAACAAAAGACTTGTCTCCACATGATATGAAATCAGGAGATCTGCTAAAACTAACCTAAAAGACAGAGCAAGCTATTTAAGATAAGGTCTAAGAGGGCAATAGACCCTAAACTTGGGATGAAATGACAGGTTGAGTATAAAAGAAACCATGATACAGATAAATTAGCCTGCAGCCTGCTCATGTGATATTGGATCATTAACTTCATTTTTTTCTGCACAAGATTTACATATGATCAAAACTAGAAATGTCAAACATAAACAACTGGTACCTTTCTGAAGTTGGGGGGTCCCAATACACCCCATCATAAGGAGCTGCAAAACGTGTAGGGTCCACAGTGGCGTATTTAATCCAAGCCGGTATACGATCAACCCAAACCCCATTCCCATTCTTGAATCGAAATTTGACCCTTGAATTGTGAGGGATGGCTGGATTTCCAGCAGAATCAGGAATTCCAATGCTCCAAACACCAAATTGATCCTTTTCCATCTTGTGGTTTGAACCATCCCATCCATTGAAATCCCCGATAAGCTGAGCTTCCCTACATCATATGGCCAGCATTTGGTAATTAGGGAGTCAAACAACAACGTAAAAGTTTACAGAGTTGCATTTTGATATCTTGACGTTGAACAACTCACTGGGCTGCAGGGGCCCACTCACGGTAGGCAATGCCGCCTTCTTCTCTATTGAATCCAAATTTCACATAACCTACAAATGGCAGAAGCAGAGGAGTTTTAGCCCTGTGTTAGGAACTAGAACTAAAATAGGAAAAGGATAACCAGACTACATTTAGGACATATGGAGACACCAAGGATCAGATAACTTCCAGTGTCACCTCTTGCAGCAAACTTATGAGTTAGAAACAAATTTAGGAGAATTACCACATTTAAAGACTAATTAAAGTATCAGGTAAACTGTTAGAGTTCATATGCACAGATGCAAATTTAATACCAAAAAAAAACTCACCTTTCGAGAATTCCTCAAGACCTCCTTCGTATTTTTCAATAAGATCTTTTTGATCTACGTATCTTTTCACTCTGTATCTGAAGTGACCCTCGAATGGTTCCAATGAAGGATCAGTATTCAAAAGACCAATGTTTTCCATGTTATCCTCAACGGCTGTCACTCTTGAGTTATCATCTGTCAAAACTGCTGAGGTTCTGAGATCATGCCGCACCTAGCAATTAAAATTTGTCAAGAAATGTTCAGGAAGACCAGATTCTCTTGCTTTACAGCACTATACATAATTTCAGTAGTCCTTATATCCACAAAAGAAAGAGGCGTCAATTCTGAGTTAGGTTCACATATCTATTCCAATCCAAAACTAACCCTTTTTTTATTCTTTCAAATAAAAAATAAAAAGTTAACCCTTTTGAAGAACAAAAAGGTCAATTGGCATATATGAAGCTAAGCAGCATCCTTTTCCTCCATATTCATTTGAACAATATCGTGACTGATCATTGATTACAAAGACTTAGTCAAAGGCAATCCTTGGCCGTGTAATCCACGTGAAAAATTGCTGCACATACCCTCTGACTTAGAAAAAATCTTGATGGGAAATGAAGGCTGCGCTCTCCAAGTAATGCTTGAGACCCAAAATTTGTTCTAATGAGGTTTGTGTTGGCAATATGGCAGTTGTTTCCCAGAGCCTGTAAACAATATTAGATAAACAATCAAATTGTATTGAAGTGCAAAAAAGGGCACAAAATAAATTCTTTCGGGCCATAAATTTGTAGCAAGTTCAGTAACAGCCAAAGAAACAACCAGAAAAAGTTCTGCATCAGTTTCCACGAACTTAAACAAAATATAGGGAGCTATGCACTGACTTATTAGAAATGAAACTAGTCAGAGTTCAATAAAGGCCGAGCTGGTCCCAATTCAGGTAGATGAATCAAAACCACAGTAAGGATGCTGTAGCAAATTACTATGCTCATAAGATCAGTGCAGATAGCCTGGACACACTAGTGAAACAGTTCCGAGACCAGGCCAATTTGATCGAAACCATAACCAAAATTCAACAGTTGATGGTCTAAAGTCCTGTAATACCATCAAAGTTTTAGACTTTAAACCAGAACAACAACGTTTCTGTTTCTGGGCACCACATAGCCGTGATAAGTTCGGCAAACACTCCTACTGTGATTAGTTTCCTTGAACCAAATCATGCTACTATATAAATTATATAAAGAGTTGTAACACAGAAACACCATTTGATAAACAGCCATTTGAATCAAGATAATACCAAAACAAGTGAGTTAACTAGGAAACTAAGCCAACATAATTATCTAATCAAACATGAGTTACATGAGCCTAATCAAACATGAGTTACATGAGCCTAATCAAACATGAAACAGAAACAAGATCACTCCTTAAGTAATGAGGAAAAGAGAAAAAATAAAAAATACAAACCCTTTTGAAGTTCTTGGCCGAAGAAGGCAATAAAAGGACAGAAGCAGGTAATGAACATAAACCCAGATGACCAAACATCTCTCCAACTTCAACTTCCTCTTCTCCGCTTCTTTCTTCCTGGCTGCCAAAAAAAGCAACAAGCTTTAAATCATTGATTGAAACTGTGCAATCGGCATCATTGCCCTACACGTGTGGCAGGTGAATCCAAAAGATTTTTGTCTGGCTAATTGGGCCCACGTTTTCATTTGTTTGTTAGATTTGATTGATGGGTTCTGAACTGTACACTCTTCTTTGGTTTCCTTTTATCACAGGATTTCAATTGAAACTTTATTTGAAGGAAACAGACAGATAGAGCAAAGAATATACAGTTACCAATTTACCATCGTCCACGTGGCACCTCACTTTCTGGTGAGGTTTATTTTTTTATTTTTTATTTCTTACTTTCTCTGTCTCTTAATATTTGAAGTCCAGCCGAACAGGTCTAGTCGTTACTGTGCAAGTCTAGCTTTTTGTCATTTCTTGTCTGTGAGCCGCACAGCTCAAACGGTCACATTTTCTAAGCTTTTACGCTTCCAAAATGAAACCCAACGCCAGCTTCTCCTTCCCTCTTTCTCTCCTCTCTTTCTTTAGCAAATTCTCTCTTCCCAACGAAATTGATTCAAAATTTCCATCCACTTCAACCCTAGCCTGCACAATTTTTTGGCGAAATTTGGGCAAGACTCAATTTCAAATTGTTTTCCTCCTTCCCAAATAACCTCAATTTGTTTGAAATGGAGTATGGGTTTCAAATTTCAGTCTCCCTCTTCTTTCATTTTCAAATCCTCTCTTCTCCTCAAACTCTTTCCATTGGATATGAGATGGGTTCTTCCCTACCTGACCTCAATGAATTCTCAGTCACTCCTCAATCCCCTCTAAGCAACTGGCCTGGCCTTGATGATTTAGCATCGAATTGTTCTGGTATTTTAGAAACCCAAAATCACACACTTGTCTGCGATGAAGAGGTTGAGCAAGTTATAAACATTCCAAACTTGAACCAGGCACCACAAGGCTCGCAATTGGGATCTCAAGGTTATTCATTCTATCTCAATTTGTTAACTTCATTTTCCAAACACCGTTCTACCATTTTACTGACCAAGTTGACGGTTGAACTGGTTAGGGCGCAGGAAAGAACTAGCCACCGCTGCACGACTTGCTGCATATGAAAGCATGTTGGAAAGAATGAAAGATGGGATGTTGAAGAAAGGAGCAACCAGGGAGGTAGCTGTTATGTTTGGAGTTGGAATTCGATCAATACAGAGGTTGTGGAAAAGTACAAGGGAGTCAGGTAACCACAATCATGCAAATTTTAGAGTGAAAAATTGTGGTCGAAAAAGAATTGAATTTGATTTGGAAAGGATTCGAGATATTCCTTTGAGGTAGAGGACAACCATTAGATCTCTCATTTTTGTCATCGGTGTGTCAAAAAAATTTGTGGTTGCTAAATTGAAAGAGGGAGCCATCAGGCACCACACAAATACCATCAGACCCTCATTGACACAAGACAATCTCATCAGCAAAATCAATAATTGTCTCTCTACTTTCGACCCAACCACAGTACCACTTCAGCCAACATTCAACCAGATAGAGAACACAGTTCATATCGACGAGAAGTAGTTCTATTTTAGTAAGAGATCACAGACTTAATATCTCCTGTGTGGTGAGAATGATCCAGTAAGAATCATTAAAAACTCTAATTTTATTCCTAAAGTGATGTTCTTAGCTGTTGTTGCTAGGCCAAGGTATGACTCCAATGACTTTTGTACTTTTAATGGAAAGATTGAGGTATTCCCACTAGTTGAATCTACTGCTGCTATTAGATCGAGTCAAAATAGGCCTCGTGGTACAATTAAAGTTAAACTCATTGCTAACATCACTAGAAATATTATTAGGGAATTTATGATTGGGAAAGTATTACCAGTTATAGCCAGTAAGTGGCCTAGGGAGAGTATTATGGATCGGATTTTTATTCAGCAAGATAATGCCAAGACCCATATTCACAATTATGATGTTGAATTCTTGTATGCAGTTCAGGAAAGTGGATTGAATGTGTGTCTAGTTTCTCAACCTCCTAACTCTCCTGATTTGAACGTGTTGGACCTTAGATTCTTTAGAGTAATTGAATCACTGCAAAACAAAGAGTGTGCAAAGTCAATTGTTGAATTGGTTGTGGCTGTTGAGGATCCATACCATCAATTTTCAGTCAAGAAAAGCAATTACATCTTCTTAACATTGCAGTCATGCATGATTGAAGTATTGAAATATCTCAGTTCAAACTGCTACAAGATTCCTCACATTAAGAAGAATGCACTTGCAAGATCAGAGTCTTTACCATCAAGATTGTAGTGCTGTCCAAAGATTTATGCTAATGCATTAGCTCATGTCTCTCCATAAAATCTATCAGGTGATTGTTCTCACTGTGTTCTGCAGCTGGAAATTTTTTTGTGCTCGATTCTGTTGGGCCTGTAAAGAATTGGATGGAGATTTGAAGATGTATATAATTTTTGTAAGCACTTAAGTGAACAAATAGTGTAGTTTTTTTAGGCCAGAATATTGCTAGAACTGGCATTATGCCATCACAAATGTGTAGGATCTTTTTGAAATCACTGTGGATTGTGCATTACGTGAACATATTGGATTATATTTTGTAAAGGAAGAAGGGACTCAATGGAGCTGTAATTACATATGATAAAATATTAGTGGATTGAACAGATTGCAATACTATGTTTCCTCTGTTTCCATCAATTTTGCACATCCTTTAAATAATTTTGCTCAGTGTGACATTGAAAGTGAACTGAAACTGAACCAACAAGTAACTGAATCCATTGAGAGTGAATAATTAAACAGAAACTCAATTCTTTTAAAATAACAAAACATTACAGCAATAACTCAAACTATTCTAAACAACAACAAGCTAATCATTCTTGGGGATGGTCGGGATCTTGTTTCCATATTTGTCCAAAGCAGCTTGAGCAGACCTAGCAATGGCGATGGTGGACTCTAAGCTTTCATTCTTTGCTTCGATGAGAGCAATTGTGTTTTCCATATGCACGAGGCAGTTCCCAACTGTGTCAACAATGACAATCCCATCTTGTGCATGATATCGTTCATGTGCTCCATGTTTGATCTGCCTCAGTCTTGTTGCATGGGTTACAAGCCTTTTGATGTCCTGGTTTGTCTGCTCAATCTTGGATGTTGCCTGCTCTATCTCCTACTCTATATGACCACCAACAACCCCTACATCAACGGAGTAAGAGGTTGTCAGCCTAGAAATCAGATCATCTTCACTAACCTTGACCCGCGAACTCTCTTCTTGCCCAGCCATATCTTCAATCGAGCTTTCTTTCTCATCTTTCTCATAGGTGTCTTCCACTATTTCCTCGATTACGCCCTTCTCTTCTTCTGAAATGACATCCACGATAATATCCATTTCATCATTGTCGGCTTCAAGAGAATCCTTCACAACAATATTGTCGAAATCATCAAATTCAATTAAGTTGTCATACTGAGAATCTTCAAAATAAATGCCCTCCATCTTGCTACAAAACTCAAATTTTTTATAGGAGAAACAATCACAAATGCTTTGCGAGAGAGAAGGAGAGGTGAGAGAGGATGGATGTCAGAGGTCTCTGCGCCTATGTTTTCCAAGAAAACCCAAAATTTGAAATCCCGCCCAAGTCACTTTCACTTGAACTTTCGTTTCCCTCCGAGCCCATGTTGTTTCCACGCCGAACGACAAATCATTTAAGGGACAAGAATATAAAAACATAAAATTAGTGGACACAATTATCCAGGGCGTCAATTAAACTTGCACCACCGTTTTTGGCCCAAAACGTCAAATATTAAGAGATGGAGGGAGTATGACCGTCACTCAAATATAAATAAATCCTAATGCCTTTATGCACAATTAAACTTGAGTATAATGGAAGAAGGGATCGAACACGGGGACTAAAGTGAGCTCTTGCCCATGAGGTCTGACCAAGGTAAATGCACAGAACAATAACAATGTGGGGTTTTGCTTAATTAAGCAAGTTAACCAAGGAGAGAAGTAGTCGTTAACTAGGCAAGACAGTAAAATAGGGAAATAAGGCAAGATAATTAAACATGGAAATAGGGCAAGACAACAACAAACATAATAGTGATCAGAAACTTATCAATTACTCGCATGCAGATA